>BNST01001139.1:0-26595 GCA_019650275.1 Xylocarpus granatum
TTCAATAATAATTGGAATACTTAAAAAGTCTAATTTATTTTTTTATCCACCAATCATAATCATTTGGTCATATATGTAATTCCTGAATTTGTTTTAAAGTTATCTTATTGATATAATTACTAATTTGCCCTTTGTTTAATGATTAATTTTTCTAAAATAATTGTGAAATTTTTCTACATTTTTATTACTGTCACTGTGTAAAGTAAAAAAAAATTATAATTTTTTAACAAATAAAATCAAGAAATTAAATAAATAATACATAAAATACACTCGATAAATGTTTCTATATGCATGATATGTTATGAAGATGCTAGGGATAGAAGTATAATGTATTTAAGTAGTTTCGAGAAATTTTTGCATGAATTATACATTATCTAAATTAGGTATTTGGGTATTTTGGATTATTGTTTAGTTTTAGGATTGGACTTAATTATGATGTCTGGAGATTGATAATGGGTGTGTGACAACGAGGAAACCTTGTCATGGGATTTTGCAGCATGAAAATCGGTAAAATGGCAAGAATTTTTTATGTTGAAACAAATTTTTACGGGTTTTGTTTATATTAAATTGAATTGTAAATTAACATGCATTTTGAGACTTAATTTCAAGCTTACGGGTCGTTTTTGGGGCTTATATAAAATTTGGTTTGAAACACTATTAATTTGGATTGAATTTGGTACTGATAGGGAATAAAACATAGTTTTGCAAATTTTGATTTCTTTATAGTTTTCATGGTTTTACTAAAAGTAAAAGCACTTTTGAGAAACTTCTTTAGAGCAAAAATTGTAGTATTCTTCAAAAGCTTTCGAATGAGTACTTATATGACTAATTTAGAGTTTAATTGTTATGTTAAAAATACATATATCTTATTTGCTTACTGTGCAAATCCTAGAATCGGTGTCGTGGCTTTGAATTCGAAGTTGTAGCGCTGAAGCTTCAACTTATGAAATTTTGATACTATAGCACATTTATTGTACATCCTCGCAGCAATGAGCAATCTATCCCTCAATTTTGTAAGTCGCTTTCCAACCCTCAAATGACTACCAAATTGAATAATTCAATAATAATTGGAATACTTAAAAAGTCTAATTTATTTTTTTATCCACCAATCATAATCATTTGGTCATATATGTAATTCCTGAATTTGTTTTAAAGTTATCTTATTGATATAATTACTAATTTGCCCTTTGTTTAATGATTAATTTTTCTAAAATAATTGTGAAATTTTTACATTTTTATTACTGTCACTGTGTAAAGTAAAAAAAAATTATAATTTTTTAACAAATAAAATCAAGAAATTAAATAAATAATACATAAAATACACTCGATAAATGTTTCTATATGCATGATATGTTATGAACATGCTAGGGATAGAAGTATAATGTATTTAAGTAGTTTCGAGAAATTTTTGCATGAATTATACATTATCTAAATTAGGTATTTGGGTATTTTGGATTATTGTTTAGTTTTAGGATTGGACTTAATTATGATGTCTGGAGATTGATAATGGGTGTGTGACAACGAGGAAACCTTGTCATGGGATTTTGCAGCATGAAAATCGGTAAAATGGCAAGAATTTTTTATGTTGAAACAAATTTTTACGGGTTTTGTTTATATTAAGTTGAATTGTAAATTAAGATGCATTTTGAGACTTAATTTCAAGCTTACGGGTCGTTTTTGGGGCTTATATAAAATTTGGTTTTAAACACTATTAATTTGGATTGAATTTGGTACTGATAGGGAATAAAACATAGTTTTGCAAATTTTGATTTCTTTATAGTTTTCATGGTTTTACTAAAAGTAAAAGCACTTTTGAGCAAATTCTTTAGAGCAAAAAATTGTAGTATTCTTCAAAAGCTTTCGAATGAGTACTTATATGACTAATTTAGAGTTTAATTGTTATGTTAAAAATACATATATCTTATTTGCTTACTGTGCAAATCCTAGAATCGGTGTCGTGGCTTTGAATTCGAAGTTGTGGCGCTGAAGCTTCAACTTATGAAATTTTGATACTATAGCACATTTATTGTACATCCTCGCAGCAATGAGCAATCTATCCCTCAATTTTGTAAGTCGCTTTCCAACCCTCAAAAGGCTACCAAATTGAACAATTCAATAATAATTGGAAAATAATTGGTGAAATTTTTTACATTTTTATTACTATCACTGTGTAAAGTACAAAAAAATTTATAATTTTTAAACAAATAAAAGGAAGACATTAAAAAATAATACATAAAATACACTCGATAAATGTTTCTATATGCATGATATGTTATGAACATGCTAGGGATAGAAGTATAATGTATTTAAGTAGTTTCGAGAAATTTTTGCATGAATTATACATTATCTAAATTAGGTATTTGGGTATTTTGGATTATTGTTTAGTTTTAGGATCGGACTTAATTATGATGTCTGGAGATTGATAATGGGTGTGTGACAACGAGGAAACCTTGTCATGGGATTTTGCAGCATGAAAATCGGTAAAATGGCAAGAATTTTTTATGTTGAAATAAATTTTTACGGGTTTTGTTTATATTAAATTGAATTGTAAATTAACGATGCATTTTGAGACTTAATTTCAAGCTTACGGGTCGTTTTTGGGGCTTATATAAAATTTGGTTTGAAACACCATTAATTTGGATTGAATTTGGTACTGATAGGGAATAAAACATAGTTTTGCAAATTTTGATTTCTTTATAGTTTTCATGGTTTTACTAAAAGTAAAAGCACTTTTGAGAAACTTCTTTAGAGCAAAAATTGTAGTATTCTTCAAAAGCTTTCGAATGAGTACTTATATGACTAATTTAGAGTTTAATTGTTATGTTAAAAATACATATATCTTATTTGCTTACTGTGCAAATCCTAGAATCGGTGTCGTGGCTTTGAATTCGAAGTTGTGGCGCTGAAGCTTCAACTTATGAAATTTTGATACTATAGCACATTTATTGTACATCCTCGCAGCAATGAGCAATCTATCCCTCAATTTTGTAAGTCGCTTTCCAACCCTCAAATGACTACCAAATTGAACAATTCAATAATAATTGGAATACTTAAAAAGTCTAATTTATTTTTTTATCCACCAATCATAATCATTTGGTCATATATGTAATTCCTGAATTTGTTTTAAAGTTATCTTATTGATATAATTACTAATTTGCCCTTTGTTTAATGATTAATTTTTCTAAAATAATTTTGAAATTTACTACATTTTTATTACTGTCACTGTGTAAAGTAAAAAAAAATTATAATTTTTTAATAAATAAAATCAAGAAATTAAATAAATAATACATAAAATACACTCGATAAATGTTTCTATATGCATGATATGTTATGAACATGCTAGGGATAGAAGTATAATGTATTTAAGTAGTTTCGAGAAATTTTTGCATGAATTATACATTATCTAAATTAGGTATTTGGGTATTTTGGATTATTGTTTAGTTTTAGGATTGGACTTAATTATGATGTCTGGAGATTGATAATGGGTGTGTGACAACGAGGAAACCTTGTCATGGGATTTTGTAGCATGAAAATCGGTAAAATGGCAAGAATTTTTTATGTTGAAACAAATTTTTACGGGTTTTGTTTATATTAAGTTGAATTGTAAATTAAGATGCATTTTGAGACTTAATTTTCAAGCTTACGGGTCGTTTTTGAGGGCTTATTAAAATTTGGTTTGAAACACTATTAATTTGGATTGAATTTGGTACTGATAGGGAATAAAACATACTTTTGCAAATTTTGATTTCTTTATAGTTTTCATGGTTTTACTAAAAGTAAAAGCACTTTTGAGCAAATTCTTTAGAGAAAAAATTGTAGTATTCTTCAAAAGCTTTCGAATGAGTACTTATATGACTAATTTAGAGTTTAATTGTTATGTTAAAAATACATATATCTTATTTGCTTACTGTGCAAATCCTAGAATCGGTGTCGTGGCTTTGAATTCGAAGTTGTAGCGCTGAAGCTTCAACTTATGAAATTTTGATACTATAGCACATTTATTGTACATCCTCGCAGCAATGAGCAATCTATCCCTCAATTTTGTAAGTCGCTTTCCAACCCTCAAATGACTACCAAATTGAACAATTCAATAATAATTGGAATACTTAAAAAGTCTAATTTATTTTTTTATCCACCAATCATAATCATTTGGTCATATATGTAATTCCTGAATTTGTTTTAAAGTTATCTTATTGATATAATTACTAATTTGCCCTTTGTTTAATGATTAATTTTTCTAAAATAATTGTGAAATTTTTTACATTTTTATTACTGTCACTGTGTAAAGTAAAAAAAAATTATAATTTTTTAACAAATAAAATCAAGAAATTAAATAAATAATACATAAAATACACTATTAATTTGGATTGAATTTGGTACTGATAGGGAATAAAACATAGTTTTGCAAATTTTGATTTCTTTATAGTTTTCATGGTTTTACTAAAAGTAAAAGCACTTTTGAGAAACTTCTTTAGAGCAAAAATTGTAGTATTCTTCAAAAGCTTTCGAATGAGTACTTATATGACTAATTTAGAGTTTAATTGTTATGTTAAAAATACATATATCTTATTTGTTTACTGTGCAAATCCTAGAATCGGTGTCGTGGCTTTGAATTCGAAGTTGTGGCGCTGAAGCTTCAACTTATGAAATTTTGATACTATAGCACATTTATTGTACATCCTCGCAGCAATGAGCAATCTATCCCTCAATTTTGTAAGTCGCTTTCCAACCCTCAAATGACTACCAAATTGAACAATTCAATAATAATTGGAATACTTAAAAAGTCTAATTTATTTTTTATCCACCAATCATAATCATTTGGTCATATATGTAATTCCTGAATTTGTTTTAAAGTTATCTTATTGATATAATTACTAATTTGCCCTTTGTTTAATGATTAATTTTTCTAAAATAATTGTGAAATTTTTTACATTTTTATTACTGTCACTGTGTAAAGTAAAAAAAAATTATAATTTTTTAACAAATAAAATCAAGAAATTAAATAAATAATACATAAAATACACTCGATAAATGTTTCTATATGCATGATATGTCATGAAGATGCTAGGGATAGAAGTATAATGTATTTAAGTAGTTTCGAGAAATTTTTGCATGAATTATACATTATCTAAATTAGGTATTTGGGTATTTTGGATTATTGTTTAGTTTTAGGATCGGACTTAATTATGATGTCTGGAGATTGATAATGGGTGTGTGACAATGAGGAAACCTTGTCATGGGATTTTGCAGCATGAAAATCGGTAAAATGGCAAGAATTTTTTATGTTGAAACAAATTTTTACGGGTTTTGTTTATATTAAATTGAATTGTAAATTAACATGCATTTTGAGACTTAATTTCAAGCTTACGGGTCGTTTTTGGGGCTTATATAAAATTTGGTTTGAAACACTATTAATTTGGATTGAATTTGGTACTGATAGGGAATAAAACATAGTTTTGCAAATTTTGATTTCTTTATAGTTTTCATGGTTTTACTAAAAGTAAAAGCACTTTTGAGAAACTTCTTTAGAGCAAAAATTGTAGTATTCTTCAAAAGCTTTCGAATGAGTACTTATATGACTAATTTAGAGTTTAATTTTTATGTTAAAAATACATATATCTTATTTGCTTACTGTGCAAATCCTAGAATCGGTGTCGTGGCTTTGAATTCGAAGTTGTGGCGCTGAAGCTTCAACTTATGAAATTTTGATACAATAGCACATTTATTGTACATCCTCGCAGCAATGAGCAATCTATCCCTCAATTTTGTAAGTCGCTTTCCAACCCTCAAATGACTACCAAATTGAACAATTCAATAATAATTGGAATACTTAAAAAGTCTAATTTATTTTTTTATCCACCAATCATAATCATTTGGTCATATATGTAATTCCTGAA
Organism: Xylocarpus granatum; assembly: GCA_019650275.1. Taxonomy (NCBI): domain Eukaryota; kingdom Viridiplantae; phylum Streptophyta; class Magnoliopsida; order Sapindales; family Meliaceae; genus Xylocarpus; species Xylocarpus granatum. The sequence continues at coordinate 5,898 of BNST01001139.1, forward strand.
TTTGTTTTAAAGTTATCTTATTGATATAATTACTAATTTGCCCTTTGTTTAATGATTAATTTTTCTAAAATAATTGTGAAATTTTTACATTTTTATTACTGTCACTGTGTAAAGTAAAAAAAAATTATAATTTTTTAACAAATAAAATCAAGAAATTAAATAAATAATACATAAAATACACTCGATAAATGTTTCTATATGCATGATATGTCATGAAGATGCTAGGGATAGAAGTATAATGTATTTAAGTAGTTTCGAGAAATTTTTGCATGAATTATACATTATCTAAATTAGGTATTTGGGTATTTTGGATTATTGTTTAGTTTTAGGATCGGACTTAATTATGATGTCTGGAGATTGATAATGGGTGTGTGACAACGAGGAAACCTTGTCATGGGATTTTGCAGCATGAAAATCGGTAAAATGGCAAGAATTTTTTATGTTGAAACAAATTTTTACGGGTTTTGTTTATATTAAATTGAATTGTAAATTAACATGCATTTTGAGACTTAATTTCAAGCTTACGGGTCGTTTTTGGGGCTTATATAAAATTTGGTTTGAAACACTATTAATTTGGATTGAATTTGGTACTGATAGGGAATAAAACATAGTTTTGCAAATTTTGATTTCTTTATAGTTTTCATGGTTTTACTAAAAGTAAAAGCACTTTTGAGAAACTTCTTTAGAGCAAAAATTGTAGTATTCTTCAAAAGCTTTCGAATGAGTACTTATATGACTAATTTAGAAATTTGCTTAATCATAAAGGCTTAAATATTTTTACTTCCAGACTAACATTTTTCCTTTAGATCCTCCTACTACTGGTTTAGTGTCCTAAGGATAAATTTGCTAAATTTTCATTAATATTTTCTATGGTTTTTATAAATAAAGGATTCTGAGGACTTGGACCCATCATTATACTATGCACATGGAAGATAGCATAATGAAGGTGTTCACTTAGCAAAAGCACTTCAACTTTTATACTCTATTTTTGGACCAGATTCATGAAAGTCCAAGTATCGAAGACCACTTCTGTACTATCAGAGCCCATTTAAATATCAAAAGTTTTGGAGATCATCAAATTCTGCCCAGTCTAAATTTCTCTGATGATGATATCTTGGACTCAGAAAAGATTAGAAGACAAGAAGAGCTATCAAAAAAGACTGCCAGCACAACAAAGTTGCCCCAACAAGCCGCCTGACAAACTACCACAAGATTCATTTAATTTTTGTACTTTTGTTTACTTTTTGTAACCATAGTTTCTTTTTATCAACCATGGTTTTATCTAACCATGAGTTAGTTTACTTTTTTGTAACTAGAGTTTCTTTTCCATAAAGTAACCATGGTTATTGTAACCATGAGTCACTTTTAGGTTGTATAAATATGTTAAGTATTTCATCAATGGTTATCGGGAGAGATTTCTAAGAAGAAGATTTTTATGGAAACTTTTTTGTATCTCATTGATGAAAAACTTAACATATTTATACAACCTAAAAGTGACTCATGGTTAGAATAACCATGGTTACTTTATGAAAAAGAAACTCTAGTTACAAAAAAGTAAACTAACTCATGGTTAGATAAAACCATGGTTGCTAAAAAGAAACTATGGTTACAAAAAGTAAATAAAAAGACAAAAATTAAATGAATCTTGTGGCAGTTTGTCAGGCGGCTTGTCGGGGCAACTTTGTTGTGCTGGCAGTCTTTTTTGATGGCTCTTCTTGTCTTCTAGTCTTCTAAAGTCAATTAATCATCATCATCAGAGGATACCCACGTTAAGTTTGTCATGTATTTGGAAATCTCCAAAACTTTTAACTTCTAAGTGGGCTCTGATGGATCTAAAATGATCTTCAATACTTGGATCTTCATGAATTTGGCCCAGAAAAGGTGTATATAGATTAAAAGTTCTCCATTTTGTGAACACCTTCATATTGCTATCCTCCATGTGCATAGGATAGTCATTGATCCATGATCTAGTCTTCTGGGCTGATAAGAGCAGATTTCTGAAGTTGATAATATTCATCATTACAGATGGCTCTGCTTCTTCAATCCAAGTAGTCCACTGATTCTTAGTACGAAGACAAGTAGGTACTGAGAAAGGATAAACATCTATTAGAAGCTCCATTTTGGCTCTCTCAGGGTATCCTGTACTATAACTGGCGGGTATTGAAGAAATCTGAATGTTAATAAACCCGTCTTCACCTTTCTGTATTCATAATAAGCATACAGGACATGTGCCAATCTCCAAGATAGGGGTTCAATAAATTTCTTTATTTGATGTGGTTTTGTAACCACTATTCTGGAGATAAAACCCATTTCAATCAACTTTATCAAAGAGAAGGGTAAAAAGGAATCACTCCATTCCTCTAAATGGGCTGTTGCTTGGAAAGAGAACCAGGCCCTGCTTGCATACGCATACCCTGGGCATATCATGATCTTGGGCTTTATAGTACAATGCTGTTAAGCCCATGCCTTGAGGATATGGCCCATTTAATGCTATATGCCTAAGGAATTCTTGGGCATTTATCATTTCAGTCATTTTGTCTGCTAATACAAACCCAAGTACTTTCTTCTCAGCAGGGGTATTGAAAATAGGCTCTAATAGCTTCTTTTGAGCAAACCTCTCAGTAGTTTCTTTCTGCCAATTCCATACTTCCTTTTTTATCTCTTCCTCTTTTTCTCTTTTTTCACTGAGCTCTTTTTGTAATTTTTCTATTTTTCTGTTCGAGCTCTTTTATTTTTTCATTTTTTGTTCCCACCTCACTTTTTAACATACTTACTTCTTTTTGTATCATATAAGGAGTTTGTGGGCTTAAAGAGGTTGAGGGTGAGGCCAGAAGCATTGATCTAGATTTTCTTCTTGATTTTTAAAATCAAGATAACAACATAGAGCATGGATAATGTCAGGTCTAAATTTTGGGTTTGAATTCCAAAGATTGTCAACAAGACATTTTTGCTCTGGCTTCAGTTGGGCTTTGGCCTTAAAAGAGAGATTGTTCCAGTGGGGAACACTTTTAATGTGTAAGGGTCCAAAGAAAAAGGAATTTGGGCTTTGTGATGTCACCTGCCATTGCTGCAAAGAATAAATAATAGGTTAGTGCTACAAATTTTCTACTGTGTCTACTTTGTCTACATATGCATGAACAGTTATGTTGGTGGGCTTAGTGGACTCCTGACTTACGTCGGTATCCACAACAAAATTGAATTTTGTACAATGCCACCATGCATGAATGCATATTAACTTTTCTACTTTTTAACTTTCTACATGGAATTACATTTCTACATGCACTTTACATAGTAATTACAGGGCTAATAATTTCAATTGTTCTTCAAAATTATTCTGATTTTCTATTTCTTCATTGTTATCACATATACTTAGTACATCACTATCATTACTATTTTCACTACCATTTATACTAATTATATCAAACTCATCTTCTAATTCTAATTCTTTATATACTGTCATTCTTTCTAAATCTCCTCTCTTTATTTCTACATTCTTTCGCATAATGTCCAAACTGTCCACAAATAAAACACTTTACATTTTTTAATAGGTGGTTTTTTATTTTTAAATCTACTAACATGATTTTTTCTAGGTATTCCTTTTCTATAATTAGTAGCTTTTCTAAAGTATTTCTTTTTTCCTATCTTGTTTATATATCCCTGGTATGTACACATTTTTACAATAATTATAACTTTTTACTTGTCTAGCTACTTCATTTACTATACATTGATTTTTTAAATATTCAAATGTAAAAATAATCCTAGGTGCTATGCCTATCTGAAATGTATTACCATGTTTTTTATTCCATTCTTCTGCTAATATTGTATTAAAAGGAGGAGGGTAATTTTAAAAAATATTTACTACTTAATTGACCATCTGTAAATGCTCTTCCTGTTTTACTTGCTAAATTAAGATATTCATTACTAAAATCTTTTATTTGAGTCATATTATCTATATGTAACCTTTCTAAATCCTGTAATGCTCTATTTTGCATTTCTGTATTCCCTCTATATTGATCATATCCTAAAATCATTTGTCTAATTTGACTAGTTATATTTTCTGTTACATCTGCATTAGCTACTAATACTCTATAAGAATTACTATGATCTTTTTTCCATGATTGGAAATATAATTTTGCTACTTCTCCTAATAAATTTTCTACATAATTAACTTTTTCTTGATTATCTATAAAATTAAAAGTACTCAAATGTAAAACTGTACTAGATTCCCATTTGGCTATTACTTCTTCCCATAATTGGGGGTGATAACTACTTAATACTAACATACTACCACTATTTGCTAGGGCTGATGGGTAATGTTATTTGTTCATATGGAAATTTTCTACTATATCCTCTACCTTTTATTTCTGGTATACATATTCTATTAGGGGGTTGACTATCTGCTCCTGGGAAAGTTCTAGTTGGCTGTATTTCTATTTGAGGTAAATTTTCTGGACTAGTTACTACTCCTGATGATGTACTAGCTAATATTCTATCTCCTATGTAATCATCATATTTAGGAATATCTATTTCTTCTAATGGTAAAATATATTCTTCTGTATTTATACCCATTCCTAAGAATTTCTAATAAATCTATATCTTCTACTGGCATTATTTTATTTTCTACTTTTTCTTCATTTATTTCTATATTCTTTCTACTTACTAATTCTACATCTTTTATATTTTCTACTGATTTCATATTTTTTATTTTTATTTCCTATTTTGGATAATCATCTCCATATACCATATCTATATATAAACTACAATCATCTAAGTCTGGGATTTCTAAAAAATCTACTGTCCAATCATATTGGGATATTTACTATATAATTCTCTTATTTTTTGATCTTCTATCATTTTATAATCTAGGGTGCTACAAGACTATGTTTTAACCAATTTTCTATTGTTTTTAATAATGTTAATCTTACCTCTATTCTATATCTAAACATATTATCTAACGTTATATGTCCTAGTCTTTCCTCTAATCTTTCTATTTCTATAACTAACATATTTCTAAATGCTGCTATATTTATTCTACTGTCTAGATTTATTCTAAGTAAAGCATTAACTATCTTTCCCTATGTGAATTACAATCAGTATTTAATGACATTTTAATTTCTTCCTACAGTGGGTATATTTTGTTCTATTGATTCTTCATCACTGTCTAATTCTGATGTTCCTACATTTCTTTGTTCTATAAAATTATCAAATCTTATACTTTGGTTACCATCTAAGTCTACATATATAGAACTACTTTCTGGTATTAATACTGTTTTTCTAGTGTTTATTTCTACAAATTTTTGTAGATTCCATCCTAATCCTGCTAATCTGTAGGATCTATTATTTCTGGTCTAATCATTCTAATTCCTCTAGTTGATAATCCATTTATTATAGTATCTGTATTTACTCTATACCTATTTCCAGATTTATTACTAGCTCTTCCTAAATATCCTATGGTAATATTTAAATTGTCTCCCTCATAATCTTCATATCCCTTTAGTCTGTATTCCTATTTTTAATTTTTCTAAATCATTTATTGATTTTAATATATTAGGAGAGTAATAAAATAATCTCGTATTACTATTCATGTCTACTTCTATTGTACCTAATACTGCTTTAGTCATGTTTTTTTATCCAACTAGTATCTAATAATACAATTAATACTTTTGTACCTACTCCTATTCTAGTTAATCCTTTTACTCCTATTACTATTAATCCAGAATGTACTAATCTTTTTCCTTCTATTTTTAATCTTCTAATTGTTTCTCTGTTTACTATATCTATGTTTCTTAGTTTGACCATCTACTACACTAATCTGTTGTTCTGTTGATACTTTTATTAAGGATGCTCTAAATTCCATTACTCCTACATTATATAATGTTCTAGGGATTTAATAATCTTAATTGATTTTGATTATATAAATCTAAATTTCTTTCTAAATCTATTACTTCTTCTAGTCTTAAATTATTATTTCCTTCTCTATCCTGTCTTCTTAATATTCTATCTATCAAAGTATATGGTCTTTCTATACTAGTACTATTTCTACGTGTTTCTTCATTTCTAGTTATATTACCTTGTCTATCTATACTAGTAGTAGTATTACTTCTTCTAAGAGACATTTTATTCCCACTTTTTCCAAACTAACATTTTTCCTTTAGATCCTCCTACTACTGGTTTAGGTCCTAAGGATAAATTTGCTAATTTTTCATTAATATTTTCTATGGTTTTTATAAATAAAGGGTCCTGAGTTTTATTTGGTAATTTTTCTAAACTATATTCTAAGGCTATCAATTTTTTATTAATTTCTAATAATAATGAAATTATCGTATTATTTTGTCTAATTATAGTTTTATATGATACTCCTGCTACAGATCCTAGATTATTTAATCTCTACTAAATCCTATTGCTGGACTTACTATTTCATTTTCAGTAGCTTCTAAATTTTTAAATAAAAAGGGTCTTTTTCTAAACTCATTTTATGATATTCTGTTATTTAAAACTTTTAATATTTTCTAAATTCATCAGAAATAGCATTCAGCTGTGGATCTTCAGAGTGAAATTTATGCTTATAATTTTCATTAGAAAAACAAATAAACTTATATTATCTACAGACCTCTTCCTATGGTATCCTCCTGTATCTAAGTCTAAATAATCAAGCCTATGAAGTACCTCTTCGTCCTTACTGGTCATGATATTAGGTTAATAGACTCCGCAAGTTTTCGCTTACACCTAGGTCTTATCAGCCTCCAAGCTTCTGCCTAGTACTTCAGCTTACCTCTATAAGAGTTTTTTCAACCTAATTCAAGTTTTCAGGATGATTTGCTTAATCATAAAGGCTTAACTATTCTTTCTTAGATTTGTTTTTGCTCTGATAGCAATGAGAGCACAATTTGTTGGTGATCGTGCTATCATTCAACTGGATGGTGATTGTGCTGACTTCTCAACGAAAGCATCAATTTGTTGGGGTCCCGATTTTTTTCCCCAACTTTTCTACACGCCTACTAAAAACCTTCCTAACTTGCTATCCTGTTTGATTCTTGAGTTCTTTTCTTGGATTTCTGTCCCCTAAGCTGTCCTTCGGTATTAACTAATGTATAAAGGATATGTTGGATAGGCAAGACAACTCTTAAACCTATCACAACTTTCCTTGGTTGAAGAAGACAACTCTTAACCTTGTCTTAAGCCCAAGTTATCTCAAGACAACTTGATTCTTGATTCTTGAATGAGAAAATAACAAAATTTAGATCATATCTCCTCCTCACAAATAATGGGCTGTATTTATAGTCCTAAGACAGCCTTATCTTAGTTCAACTAGTACTTAGGTTCCTTATCCACTTAGGATATGTTTTCCTACAGTCAACAAGCTTTTCTAAGTCATCTAAAACATTATCAAGATAGACCTTATCCCATTGTTTCCTAATCCTACTAGGATTCTTGGTCTTTCTTGAATTCCTACTAAGACTAGAATTCCTACTTTGACTAAGTCTTTCTGTCCTTATCTTATCTTCTCTCCTACAGCTGCTAACTTCTTCTTGCCATTTCCTTCTTGGATTAGACTTCTGCTGTGGTGTCCTTCCTCTCCAAGACTTCTCTTTGGCATGGTCCTCTTGCTGAAGTAAACCTGCCAAGACGTCCTGCTGCTGCTGGAGTTCTTCACGCCGTCACTCTCCTTCTCCTGCTCGATTGCTTCATGCGTGTCCTGTCAATGCTGGTCTTCTTCTTGGCTTGGATTTCTGCAATCAATTAGGACTGAGTCAGAACCTGGCCGTGCTTCACTGCTTGCTGCGTGCAGGCTTGTTGCACGCACACTCTGGCCTGTTTCTGCCTCTCTTGCTGCTTGGTGCCTTGCGCGCATTCTCTCACGCTCCCTTTGCCTCCTAAGGTCCTCAACAGCTCGGCAGTGTACAGGATGAAATTCGGAGAGTGATCAGAACATCCCCGTGGGCATGGTAGAGGCATTGTGCACATTTGGCAGTGCTCAAAATGAACTATGGGTGCTATTGGAACATCCCCACGGGTAAGCTAGAGGCATGAGACGCGTTTGGCATTGCTTGGTACGAACTTCTAGGACCGGCCACCACATCCCCGCGGGAGCAGCAGCAGCATCGGACACATTTGGCAATGAACAGGACAAACTTTCAAGAGTGACCGGAACATCCCTGGAGGTGTGGCAAGGACTTCGTACATGTTTGGTAGTGCGTAGGACAAATTTTCGTGAGTGACTTGAACATCCTCGTGGTCTCAGCAGAGGCATAGGATGTGTTCGGCGGTGCTAGGGATGAACTTCTGGGAGCGATTGGAACATCCTTGCCGGTGCCACATAGGTGTTGCCCACATTCACCAATGCACGGGACGAACTTCCAGGAGCGACTGGAACATCCCTGTGGACTCAGCAGAGTCATTGGATGCTTTTGGCAGTGCTGGGGACGAACTTCTGAGAGCAACTAGAAAATCCCCGCGGGCACGGCAGAGGCTTCAGTCTTGTTTTGGCAGTGCGCGGGATGACCTTTGAAGAGCCACTGGAACATCCCCATGGCCCTTGGCAGAGGATTCAGGCATGTTGGGCAATTCATGGGACGAACTTCTGGGAGCGACTGGAACACCCCCGCGGGCACGGCAGAGGTGTCGGTCGCATTTGGCAGTGTGTTGCATCGGGCACCTAGGCAGTGTACAGGACAAACTTCCGGGAGTGACCGGAACATCCCCACAGGTGCAGCAGCTGTGTTAGGTGTATTCAGTAGTGCATGGGATGAACTTCTATGAGCGACCTGAATATCCCCATGGCGTGGAAGAAGCGTCAGACATATTCAGCAGTGTGTGGGACGAACTTCCGGGAGTGACTGTAACATCCCCACAGGTGCAGCAGAGGCTTGGGGTGTGTTTGGCAGTGCACGGAACAAACTACCAAGAGAGACTAGAACATCCCTGCAGGCACTGGAGTGGCATTGGAAACCTTGGCAGTACGCAGGACGAACTTCCAGGCGTGACATGAATATCCCTGCAGGCACTGGAGTGGCATCGAGCACATTCAGCACTGCATGGGATGAACTTCCGGGAGTGACGGGAACATCTCTGCAGGCCTGGCAGAGGTGTCAGGCGCATTTGTCAGTGCATGGGAAGAACTTCCGGGTGCAACCGAAAAATCCCTGCAGGCACGGTAGAGGCTTTGGGCGTGTTGGGCAGTATGGGGTCGAACTTACTGGAGTGACTGGAACATCGCCACAGGTGAGACTGCGCTGTCGGGTGCGTTTGGCAGTGAGCAAGACGAACTTTTGAGAGTGACCGGAACATCGTTGTGGGCCTGTTGGGTAGTATGCATGTCAAACTTCTGGAAGCGACCATAACATCACCAAAAGCTTGGTAGAGGCATCTGGCACGTTTGACATTGTGCAGGTCGAACTTCCGAGAACCACCATAACATCGCCACAGGCTTGGTAGAGGCATCTGGCACGTTTGACAGTGTGCAGGATGAACATGTGGGAGCGATCAAAACATTCCTGCAGGCGTGGCAGCGACTTCAGACACGTCCGGCAGTACACGGGATGAACTTCTCAGAGCAACCAGTACATTCCTGCAGGCGCGGCAGCAGCGTTGGACATGTTTGGCTGTGCCCGGGACACTTTCTGGAGCAACTAGAATGTTCCTGCGGGCATGGCAGAGCTTTTGACTGCATTCAGCAGTGTGCAAGACAAACTTTTGTGAGTGTCCAGAACATCTGGCGATTGCGGCAGCGCTGTCAGGCACATTTGGCACTGCAAGTTACAAACTTCCGGGAGCAATCGGAATATCCCCGCAGTCGCAGCGATGACATCTGGCATGTTTGGCAGTGCATGGTACAAACTTTGGGGAGTGACTGAAGCATCCCTGCAGGTGTGGTAGAGGTGTCGGGTGCATTTGGCAGTGCATGGTAGGAACTTCCTGGAGCGATCAAAACATTCCCGCTGGCGCAGCAGCGGCATTGGGTGCATTTGCAGTGCACATGAGGAACTTCCGTCGGGGACAAGATCATTCCCCCAGGTGCAGCAGCAGCGTGGGGTGCATTAGGCAATGCTCGGGATGAACTTCTGGGAGCGACCAAAAATTCATTCCAGGCGCCGCAGAGGCATTGGGTGCATTCAGCAGTGAACAGTACAAACTTTTGGGGGCGACTAGAACATCTCTGATGGGTGCAGCAGCGGCATTGGACACATTGGGCACTGCATGGATGAACTTTCGGGAGCAACCAGAGTATCCCCGCGGGCACGGCAGAGGCTTCAGGTGCACTGGAAAAGTGCATGGGACGAACTTACGGGAGCGACCGGAACATACCTACTGAAATGGAAAAGTCGTTGTGCGCATTTGGCAGTGTGTGGAACGAACATCCAGGAGCGACTGGAACATCACCGTGGACGCGACAGTGGCATTGGGTGCATTTGGCAGTGCATGTGACAAACTTCCAGGAGTGACTTGAGCATTCCCGCAGGCACAGCAAAGGTGTCACACGCATTCAGCAGTGTGAGGGATGAACTTCTGGGAGTGACTGAAATATCACCATGGGCGTGACAGCATCCTCAGGCACAATCAGCAGTGAACAGGAAGAACTTCCAGGAGCAACCGGAACATCTTCGCAGGGCGTGTCAGTGATGTTGGGCACATTCGGCAGTGCGTGGGACAAGCTTCCGGGCATGGCTAGAACATCCCCGCGGGCCCAAGGGCTGTTGGGCAGTGCATGGCACGAACTTCCAAGAGCAACTGGTACTTTCCTGCAGGCTCAGCAGAAGCTTCGTGCGCGTTGGGCAGTGCACAGGACGAACTTCTGGGAGAGACCAGAAAATCCCCACAGGCTCAGCAGAGGCGTCGGATGCATTGGCCAGTGCTTGGGACGAACTTCTGAGAGTGACCGGAACATCCCCGTGGGAGCGGCAGCGGCATTGGACATTTCAGCATTGCACGGGATGAACTTCCAGGTGACCAGAACATCCCTGCAGTTGTGGCAGAGTCATTGGGCCCATTCACCATTGCATGGGACAAAATTTCTGGAGTGACCTGAACATCCCCGCAGGCACATTTGGCAGTGTGGCTGATGAACTTCTGGGAGCAACCCGAACATCCCCTCGGCGCGGCAGCTTCATTGGACACGTTTGGCAGTGTGCAGGATGAACTTCCGGGAGCAATCTGAACATTCTAGTAGACGCATCCAAGGAGCATCCTAGCAGGCACATCCGGGTGCATGATGAACTTTGTGGAGCGGCTTCCGGGAGTGACTGAAACATACCAGTAGGAATGGGAAAGGCTTTCGGCATGTTGGGCAGTGAGTGGGAGGAACTTCTGGGAGCGACCAGAACATCCCCTGCTGGTGTGGCAGCAGTGTCAAGCACATTCCGCATTGCTTGTGACAAACTTTCGGAAGCGATCGGAACATCCCCTGCAGGCACAGGAGAGGCTTTGGGTGCATTTGCAGTGCGCAGGACGAACATCTGGGAGTGAGCGGAACATGCCCCAGGCACAACTACGGCACCAGACACGTTCTGTACAGTGCATGGGATGAACTTCCGGGAGCAACCAAAAAATCCCCGCAGGCTGGTTAGGGGCATTGGACACTTATGGCAGTGCTCGGGATGAACTTCTGGCAGCGACCGGAACATCCCTGAGGACACGGCAGAGGTGTCTGGCATGTTGGGCAGTGGGCGGGATGAACTTCTGGGAGCTACCAGAACGTCACTGCATGTGAGGCAGAGGCATTGGTTACTTGTCAGTGTGCAGGATGAACTTTGGGAAGCCACCAAAACCACCCCACAGGTGCGGCAACTATGTTGAGTGCATTCAAAAGTGCACGGGATGAACTTCAGGAAACACTGGAACAACCCATGGGCATGCAACTTTGTCGAGCACGTTCTGCAAAGTGCATAGGACGAACTTCTGGGAGAGACTTGAACATCCCCGAGGGTGCGGCAGAGGCGTTGGGCATGTTCAACCATGTGCAGGGATGAACTTCCAGGAGCGACCGGAAAATCCCATCGCACTTGGCAGAGGCATCGGACATGTTCAGCAGTTATCAGGACAAACTTCCAAGAGCAACTAGAACATCCCAGCAGGCATGACATAGGTGTTGGGTGCACTCGGCAGTGCACGGGACAATCTTTTGGGAGCGACCAGAACATTCCTGCAGGTGCAGCAGCTACGTCGGACAAGCTCGGCAGTATGCAGGATGAACTTGCTGGAGGGACGGGAACATCCCTGAGGGCGCGGCAGAGGCTTCGGGGGCATTGAGCAGTGCACGGTATGAACTACCATGAGTGACTGGAACATCCACACAGCCATGGCAGAGGCATCGTGTGCGTTCGGCAGTGCACAAGATGAACTTCGTGGAGCGAACGGAACATCCCCACGGGCGTGGTAGAGGCATCAGGCGCATTTGGCAGGGCATGGGACGAACTTCTGGAGGCAACCAGAACATCCCCGCAGACACAACAACAGTGTCAGGCGCATTGAGCAGTGCGCGGGACAAACTTCCAGGAGCAATCAGAACATCACCATGGGTGAGGCAGAGGCATCGGACTTGGTTGCCAGTGTGTGAGATGAACTTTCGAGAGTGACCGGAACATCCTTCCGAGCACAGCAGAGGCATTGGGTGCGTTCAGCAGTGCGCTGGATGAATTTTCAGGAGCAACCGAAACATCCCTGCGGGTGCAGGAGAGGCATCGGATGTGTTTGGCAGTGTGTGGGACAAACTTACAGGAGTGAAGAGAAGATCCCTGCGGGTGCAACAGCAGCATCGGACACATTCAGCAGTGTGCGAGATGAACTTCTGGGAGAAACCAGAGAAACCCCGCGGGCAAGTCCTAGGCTTCGGGTGCATTGGGCAGTGTGCAGGACAAACTTCTAGGAGCAACTGGAACATCCCCGCGAGCGCAGCATAGGCATTAGGCGCATTTGGCAGTGCATGGAACAAACTTCTGGGAGCGATCGGAACATCCCTGCAGGCGCAGCAAAGGCGTCAAATGCGTTCAGCAGTGTGCAGGGTGAACTTCTGTGTGTCAACGAAACATCCCCACGGGTGAAGCAGACGTGTTGGACACATTCATGTTGAGGATCTTAGGAGGCAAAGGGAGCGTGAACAAATGCGCGCGAGGCGTCAAGTAGCAAGAGAGGCAGAGAAGGAGATTGACGGCATGAAGAACTCCAGCAGCAGCAGGACATCATGGCAGGTTTGACTTTAGCTAGATGTTCATGTCAAGGAGGAGCCTTGGAATGGAAGGAAATGGCAAGAAGAAGTTTAGCAGCTGTAGGAGAGGAGATAAGATAAAGATAGAAAGACTTAGTCAAAGTAGGAATTCTAGTCTAAATAAGAATTCAAGAAAGACCAATAATCCTAGTAGGATTAGGAAACAGTGGGATAAGGTCTATCTTGATAATGTTTTAGTTGACTTAGAAAAGCTTTTTGACTTGGCAAAACATATCTTAGTGGATGAGGAACCTATGTGCTAGTTGAATTAGGATAAGGCTGTCTTAGGACTATAAAATACAGCCCATTATTTGTGAGGAGGAGATATGCTCCGAATTTTGTATATTTCTCATTCATTAATCAAGAATCAAGGTTAGCATTCTTGCTTCCATTCTTGTTTATATTTCGGTTATCATTTAAGAGTTGTCTTCCATGCTTAAGAGCTTAGGTTGAAGTTAAGAGTTGTCTTCTTCAACCAAGGCAATTTCTGATAGGTTTAAGAGTTGTCTTGCCTATCCAACACAGCCTTTATACATTAGTTAATCCTGAAGGACAGCTTAGGGAATGAAAATCCAATAAAAGAACTCAAGAATCAAATGGGATAGCAAGTTAGGAAGGTTTTAAGTGGGTGTGCTGACCCCTAAGGTGTAGAAAAGTTGGGGAAAAAATCAGAACCCCACCAAATTGGTGCTCTTGTTCAGAGGCTGCACAATCATCCCAATAAATTAGTGCTCTAGTTGAGACATCAGCGTAAACACCAGTCAATTGCAAGGCATCACGGTTACCATGTCATATAGGCAGCATTCTTAGTCACCAACCGCGAAAGAATCCTTGCCTTGGAGAAGAACCAGAATGCAATCAATGACCAGGTAGGTGATATCAAACACCAACTATCATCTATCATTCATTCTCTTGAACAATTGAAGAGAGATATACTCCGAGGTGCTGGAAAACAAGTCCAAACCGAGCAGGGCAGAAATTGCCACCTACCACAAACATCTAGGACACTTCAATCATAAATCACACAGCACCAAGTGCATTAGAAAAATTCTGACTAGGAGCAGCTTCCCTCTCAAGAAAGGGGGAAAACGTGCATGAGTTTGGGAAGCAGGGGGGAGACTTCACCAAACGAACACCTGCTCCCATCATCGCTACAATGATTATAGCGACGATGAGGAGGTGCTGGACAAAAGGCCCACATCATGGCAACTAAGAAGGGTGCACAATCACCCTAAGGCAGAACCATGGCACACCACAAGGAGGGAGGATTGGCACTATGACAGCCCAAGCCATTACACACGGCCTAAGGTAAAAATTGAATTTCCTACCTTTATGAAGGGAGATCTAACCGAATGGATCTCCAAGGCTGAATTTTACTTTGAGAAACAAGGTATTGAGAGAGGTGAAAGGGTTGATTTTACATCCTATCACCTATGTGGGAGAGCCAACCAATGGTTGCATTGGCTTAAGGCCACCTATAGCTGAGAAGGAAGAAGGATAGGCTGGACAAGGTTCACACAAGAGTTAGTGAACAGATTTAGCCACCACTAATGCAGCGTATCATTCTAAGGTAATGCTGGATGTTAAGTTTGATGAGAGAATGAGAGAACTTTCACCAAAGAGAGAAAGATGAAGAAGATGAGTGAATTGTTTTCTACTTCTTATTCAATTGTCTAAACATTTACACATCTTGTGTTTATATACATACTATCCTAACGGCTAGGTACAAACTCACTTTACTTTTCTAACAGCTAGGTACAACATACAAAAGCACATCTTTTAACTTTAAAAAACTAGCCGTTATTTTGTCCTTTAGTGGTTTAGTATGACATGGGCTTTGGGCTTGATGTGGGTACTCATAGATTAGCCAAAGAATTATTTGGGCTTTTCATCTTCACCCTCAATCTTTTCATCTCCAATGCAACACAATCACAATGTTGGTATGAATCTGGAGATTGATCAATTGGCTCACTCGACTTTATTTCAACACTCCCCCTCAAGTTGGGCTTGAAGATGTTGTTCAAATTCAACTTGCTTATTGCAATCCCAATATGTTTTTTAGTAGGAGCCTTTGTGAACAAGTCTGCTAGTTGATCTTCACTTGGAACATAAGGGGTGCAGATGGTCTGATTCTGAACTTTCTCCCTAATAAAGTGACAGTCCATCTCAATGTGCTTTGTTCTCTCATGGAATACTGGATTTGAAGCTATGTAGATTGCTGCTTTGTTGTCGCAAAATAGTTTCATTGGTGCTTCAGTTTTGAACCCTAAATCTTGAACTAAAGCCTTCAACCAAATCAGCTCACATGTTGCACTTGCCATTGCTCGATACTCAGCCTCTGCACTTGACCTGGCTACCACACTTTGTTTCTTACTCTTCCAGGTTACTATGTTTCCTCCAACAAATGTGCAATATCCGGTAGTTGACTTTCGGTCTTCAACATTTCCGGCCCAATCTGCATCACTATATGCTAGGATCTCATGGTGACCATTCTTTTGCATGTGTAAACCTTGGCCTGGTGTGCCTTTTAGGTAGCAGAGGATTCGATTTACCATGTTCATGTGGTTGGTCATTGGTTGTTGCATGAATTGACTAACCTGATTCACAGCAAAGCTAATGTCAGGTCTAGTAATGGTTAAATATATTAACTTACCGACAATTCGTTGATATTGCTTGACATTATGAATTGGCTTGGGCTGCTTCTCTTTGTCTTCTTCTTTATCCTTTTGCTTGTAGGTATTTTCAATTGGCGTTGGAGTTATCCTTGCACCTAGTTTACCTGTTTCACCAAGTAGATCAAGTGTATATTTTCTTTGGCATAGAAATAGTCCCTTTTTAGAGTGGGCCAATTTCTATTCCTAAAAAATATCGTAAGTATCCCAAGTCTTCAATGTCAAAAACAGATTTAAGATATGATTTAATGCAACTAATGCCTATTTCGTCATTACCAGTAATGATTATGTCATCGACATAAATGAGAATCACTGTTATTCCATCTTTGGAATGTTTGGTGAATAGTGAGAAGTCAGCCTCACTTTTAATGAAGGCTTGACAACTGAGAGCATTGTGCAATTTAGAGTACCAAGCCCTAGGGGATTGTTTAAGGCCATAGATAGCCTTTCTAAGCTTACATACATGTGATTTAGGAATGTCAGTCCCATACCCTTCAGGTATTCTCATGTATACTTCCTCTTCTAATTCGCCTTGTAAGAAGGCATTTCTTACATCCATTTGGTACAATGGCCAATCATAATTAACAGCTAAGGACATAAGAACTCTAATGGAATTCATTTTAGCTACGGGGGCAAAAGTCTCGGTGTAATCAATACCATAAGTTTGAGTGAAGCCTTTGGCCACTAACCTAGCCTTATATTTTTCAACAGTTCCATCACTCTTAAGCTTGGTCTTGTATACCCATTTGCAGCCAACGACCTTCTTCCCTTTAGGCAGTGGAACAATATCCCAAGTTTGATTGCGAATTAGAGCCTTAAGCTCTTCATTCATTGCACTTCTCCAAATTGGGCTAATTTGGGCCTCTTGGTAATTGGAAGGCTCTTGAATATCATCAATGGCATTTAGAAAAGCTTTATACTGATCTTTAATGTGATCATGAGTATAGTAGCTTTGAATAGGGTGATTGGTTACATGGTTTCCATGATGAAACACTCTAGTTTTCATCCATTCAGAGGCAGGTCTTTTGATCCGAGTAGATCTTCTGAGTGTGGGTAGTTCCTGTGTAGCATGAGCATCACTACCCATAAATTGATTTGGTATGTCATGGCTACTAATTTGGTCATCTCCAAGATGATCTGGATCAATCTGATTGTGGGATGAATCATCTTGGGCAAAAGAAGGTTCATTCTCATCATTTGTTTGTCTAAGAGGGTAAGGATCATTCTCATTTTGAGATGATTCCTCTTGAAATTCTAGCTGATTATGCATATTCTTCCTAAGTTCAAGAATGGGTCCCTTTGTGTGAATAGTGTCAATAACAGGGACCTGGGTTGGAATTACCCACATCCTCCCCCTTACCATTGGTTTTGAGTTCATGTTTTTCGAAGTAGGGTTCATGCTCTAAAAATGTTACATTTCTAGATACAAACAACCTATTTGTTTTAGGGTCAAAGCATCTATAACCCTTTTGGGTTGTGGCATAACCTAGGAATATGCATTTTTGACTTTTATAGCTAAGTTTGTCCCTATTGCTACAAGGAATATGAACATAACATATACATCCAAAAATTTTAAGATATGAAAGATTTGGCTTATGATTAAACATTACCTCATTCGAGAGTCTTGCCTTTTAGAACCTTTGTTGGTGTTCTATTTATCAAATGAACAGCTGTGAGGATGGCATTGCTCCAGAAATGCTTAGGAACATTATGGTAGAACATCATTGATCTTCCAACTTCCAAGATATGTCTATTCTTCCTCTCTGCCACTCCATTTTGTTCTGGAGTGTATGGGCATGTAGTTTGATGTACAATCCCTTCACTTACCAAGTATTCCTTAAAGGAATTATTGACATATTCTCCACCATTATCAGTTCTAATCATTTTAATTTTTCTGCCAAATTGGTTAGTGACAAAAAGCATAAAGCGTTTAAAGCATGGTAATGTGTCCGACTTGCATTTTAAAAGGTATATCCATGTATATCTAGATTTGTGATCAATAAATGTAACGAAGTATCTATAGTTATCATGAGATGTCACAGGAGCAGTCCATAAATCAGAATGAATTAAATCAAAAACATCATCACATTCATGTTCTGACAGTACAAAAGGAGGTTTAGTTTGTTTTCCTAAAATACATGCTTCACACTTAGAAATGTAACAATCTTTTAAATCAGGAACTAGAATATTCAAAATGTGATTAGAAGGATGTCCCAGCCTTGCATGCCATAGCTCATGTGAATTAATTTGTTTAGTGACCCTAAAAGCTTGTTTTGCGTCATTTAGCATGTAGAGGCCATTTTCAGCGAAACCTTCACCAATCTTCTTCCCGGTTATAATATCCTGAAAAATCACTTTATTAGGACTAAATATAGCAATACAATTTAAGTCTTTAGTGAGTTTACTAACCGATAATAGATTAGAATCAAAATTAGGAATATAGAACCCTTTAGTATGTTTTGACAATAAATCTAAATCCGCTGAATACTTAATGGGAACATGCTTTCCATTAGCAACTTTGACACTTTGTATTCTCCTTAAAGGATATAGTCTAGATGCTTTATTTATGTTTCTAAACATATGATCACTAGCACCTGAGTCTATAATCCATGGTTCATGATCATTGCGAGAGTAAAAGTGAGAGTTAAGAAGAGTACCGTCCTCCCATTTGCCTTTATGAGCATGGTGTTGGGTTCCAAGTGCTTCCATATTGATTTGGAGTTGGTTCCGTATCACCTTGGCAATATCATCGAGGCTAAAGGAGTGAACACTTGAAGTCTCGGTGATAGGAGCTGAATGGGCACTTGGAACACCGTGGATACTTTGATTTGAGACTTTACCCTTCTTGAACCGTGAAGGCATGAGTTCTGGGTGAAGATACCAGCATCGATCTTTAGAGTGACCATTCTTGTGACAATGGTCACACTTAGCTCGATTTGGGTTGTTGTTGTTTCCCTTTGACTTGGTCACTAAGGCTTCAGTTTTAAGCTTCTCTTGAGCCAAAAAAGCATTTGTCTCCACCTTGTGGTCATGGCCATTTACGTCCAGGACACGATGGGCTGTTTCTTCCTTGTTGATCATGTAACAAACCTCTTCAAAGGGAGGCATTTCATTGCTTCTCAGTATTTGATTCCGAATGTCATTAAACTTGGAGTTTAAGCTAGCAAGATAAGTAAATACCTTATCCTCATTAGCACGTGCAAGAATAATGGCAATGTCATTAGTTTCTAGCCTATAGGAGTGAAGCTCATCCCATGCCTCTACGAATTTTCCGAGGTGTTCAACTGAGCTCATCTCACCTTGATTAAGCTTATTCAAGAAAGATTTAAGCTCATACACTCTCATGAGATTCTTTTGTTGACCATAGATTCTCTTGATAGAATCCCATAACTCTTTCGACGTCTCAGCATTGGAGAAGATACCAATCAAGCTTGGTTTTATTGAGTTAAGGATCCAAGTTAGAACCATTTTGTCTACTTGGAACCATTCTTCAAATCCATCATCATCCAACGGTCTCTTAACCCTTCCTGTGACAAACCTGTATCTACCTTTACCACACAAAGCATTTGTTGCGGCCTTGACCCATATGGGGCTAGTTGTGGTTGTTCAGTAGCATTGTGGTGAGTTTAAGGCAAACCTCTTATCCTCATTAGTGTTGAAATAAAGTCGAGTGAGCCGATTGATCAATCTCCAGATTCATACCAGCATCGTGACTGTGTTGCATTGGAGATGAAAAAATTGAGGTTGAAGATGAAAAACCCAAATAACTCTTTGGCTAATCTATGAGTACCCACATCAAGCTCAAAGCCCATGTCATACTAAACCACTAAGGACAAAATAACGGCTAGTTTTTTAAAGTTAAAAGATGTGCTTTTGTGTGTTGTACCTAGTGGTTAGAAAAGTAAAGTGAGTTTGTACCTAGCTGTTAGGATAGTGTGTATTATAAACACAAGATGTGTAAATGTTTAGACAATTAGTTGAATAAGAAGTAGAAAAACAATTCACTCATCTTCTTCATCTTTCTCTCTTTGGTGAAAGTTCTCTCATCAAACTTAACTATTAGCACGTGCAAGAATAATGGCAATGTCGTTAGTTTCTGGCCTATAGGAGTGAAGCTCATCCCATGCCTCTACGAATTTTCCAAGGTGTTCAACTGAGCTCATCTCACCTTGATTAAGCTTATTCAAGAAAGATTTAAGCTCATACACTCTCATGAGATTCTTTTGTTGACCATAGATTCTCTTGATAGAATCCCACAACTCTTTCGAAGTCTCGGCATTGGAGAAGATACCAATCAAGCTTGGTTTCTATTGAGTTAAGGATCCAAGTTAGAACCATTTTGTCTACTTGGAACCATTCTTCAAATCCATCATCATCCAACGGTCTCTTAACCCTTCCTGTGACAAACCCGTATCTACCTTTACCACACAAAGCATTTGTTGCAGCCTTGACCCATATGGGGTAGTTGTGGTTGTTTAGTAGAATTGTGGTGAGTTTAAGGGAGGTGTTAGCATCTACTTCCATTATCATGGAATTGGTTCTAGTAGAGGTGTTGATGGTGGTTTGAGAAGGTGCTTCACTGGATTTGTTGGTGCCTAAAGAGGGTCCCTCATTTGCCATTTAGATTTGGGCAAAGAATGAGGGATATTTTTTTTTCTTTGAAGCACCAATGTAAAAGAATAAAGAACAAGAAGAATGATAGGAGCTTACTGCTCTGATACCATGTTAAGTTTGATGAGAGAATGAGAGAACTTTCACCAAGAGAGAAAGATGAAGAAGATGAGTGAATTGTTTTCTACTTCTTATTCAAAATTGTCTAAACATT
>BNST01001140.1:0-17214 GCA_019650275.1 Xylocarpus granatum
TCTACTGGTTATTTTGCGGCTCTTCTGATACTCACTTTTGAAACTATAGACTGTTCTTGCATTGCTTTCGCTAGCAAAAGACAAGTGCTCTTCCTATGAAATAAAAGAGGATGGAACTTTGGATTCTGCCTAAGGTGCGCAACCCAAGAGAAAAATAGAAATGAAAGACCTCTCTCATAGCTGATTCAATAGCAATAGCAAATAGGGTGATTCTAGCAGATGAACTTGCTCTTGTCCTTTAGGGATCTTAACCTAGTAAAAGAAATTCTTGAAACGGCTTTTTTTTAAGCCGCATGTGATTTACTGAATGTACCCCCTTAACCTTAATCTCAAGTTAGAAAAGAGATTTATATGTATTAAACTTAGCCATACAATTTTCATATCTTCGATATCTTTTACTACCCCTCACTGCACACTTTTCTTTGTTATTTCATCTATACCTTTTCTGTAGTTAGTTATTTCATGGTTGTTTGCAGCAAAGCAAAGTCTAACTTTCTAACTAAGGGGAAGTTTTATTAAATGAAAGTGAACGAAGGAGGTAGAATTCCAAATACTATAACATCTAGAAGTGTTGGAAGGGTTATAGGTAAGGGATGAACCACACTTGATGCTTGAGAGTCTAGAGATTGAATTCCTTACATTATACATTGTTGGGTTGGGCCAAGGGAGCCTACCATAGGGAGAAAAGAAAGGTAGCCCCGAGGCCTTCTTGATCAAGGTCTTTGTTCATACACATTCCTTGACTCTGGTGACCAATTGAATATGGGAGAAGGTCTTGTTCTATCCTGAGAGAGAAGGGAGAGCTATCTTTGTATTGTCTCAAATGGATAGTGGTGAGTGATCCATGGAAGATAAAAGCCTCTTGACATATTCTGTTAAGGTAGAGAGTCCCTCCCTTAACAGTCTTATTCCTAAATCTCCAACACCGTAGAAACTCCGGTGGTTGGTTCTTTAAATAACTCTGGTAAATTTATTATTTTGTAGAAATTAATTGTGTACAGTAGTTGTTAGTATGTTAGGGTAAACAACTATTCATCAGACATAGTGCTAGGTTGTAGGATCAAACGAGTGAAATGAATTAAATAAAAAAAAACCCCTCTTCTCTCTCTCTCTCTCTCTTCTAGAATAGCTTCCAATAACCCCTCTGTGCTCCCCAGCACTCTGTCGGTTATTCTGCAGCTCTTCTGATTCTGTACCTCGCCCCCGAAATTGGTATTAGAGCAAAACTCTAAAAGAATAATCCTCTCCTGATACCAATCCGAAATTGGTATCAGAGCAAAAAACTTAAAATCTAAGGTTGTTGTTTAGAATTCTTTTTATTGAGTTAAAAGACTAAAGGACTGGAAGCTGAAGTACTAGGCAGGCTCGGCAGAAGCTCGGAAGCATGGTAAGACCTAGGTGTATGTTGAAAGTCCAGAAAGTCTGATAACTTAAGAAGAAAGAACTAAGAACAACAATTTAGAGAAAAACATTTACTAGAAACTCTTTTTATTTAGTTAGAAGACTTAAAGGATTGGAAGCCGAAGTACTAGGCAGGCTCGGCAGAAGCTCGGAAGCATGGTAAGACCTAGGTGTACGTTGAAAATCCAGAGAGTCTAATAACTTTAGAAGAAAGAGTAATGGTAAAAAAGATCTAAGTATAAGTATTAAGCCTTTATGATTAAGCAAATCATCCTGAAAACGTAAGATTAGGTTGAAAAAACTCTTAAAGAGGTAAGCTGAAGTACTAGGCAAAAACTTGGAGGCTGATAAAAGACCTAGGTGTAGGCGAAAACTTGCGGAGTCTATTAACCTGATATTATGACCAGTAAGGAAGAAGAGGTACTTCATAGGCTTGATTATTTAGACTTAGATACAGGAGGAAGATACCATAGGAAGAGGTCTGTAGATAACTTGAACATAGTTTGTTTTTCTTGTGAAAATTTTAAGCATAAATTTCACTCGGATAATCCACAACTGAAAGCTATTTCTGATGAATTTAGAATTATTAAAAGTCAAAACTTTTAGACAGAACCATAAGACAAAATGAGTTTAGAAAAAGACCCTTTTTATTTAAAAAATTTAGAAATTACTGAAAATGAAATAGTAGGTCCAGCAATAGGTTTTAGTAAGGACATGAATAGCTTAGGATCTGTAGCAGGAGTACCATATAAAACTATAATTAGACAGAATAATACAATAATTTCTTTATTATTAGAAATCAATAAAAAATTGGTAGCCTTAGAATACAGTTTAGAAAAATTACCAAATAGAAATCAAGATCCTTTATTTGTAAAAACTATGTATAAGTATAGAGCCTTTATGATTAAGCAAATTTTCCTGAAAACATGTATTAGGTTAAAAAACTCTTAAAGAGGTAAGTCAGGCAGAAGCTTGGAGGCTGATAAGACCTAGACGAAAACTTGCGGAGTCTAAAAACCTGATATTATGACCAGTAAGGAAGAAGAGGTACTTCATAGGCTTGATTACTTAGATTTGGATACAGGAGGAAGAGGTCTGTAGATAATTTGAACATAGTTTGTTTTTCTTGTGAGAATTTTAAGCATAAGTTTCACTCGGATAATCCTCAGCTGAATACTATTTCTGATGTTAGTTACCACATACTACACAACCAATTAGCAATTAGTCAGTCACAGAATATAGTATTTAAGTCTTATTTGAATATTTTACAAAAGCAAAGAATGAAAATAGATAGTTTAATAGATAATGTTAGAATAATTCAGAATAATTTAGAAAAAGGACAAAGTAGTAAGACAAATAGAAAAATAGAGAATATGATATTAGAAAAATTAGATAAAATAGAATTAAAAATAAGAGAATTAGATAAAAAAGTGTCTACTTTGACTGAATAGGTTTAGAAAGTATGAGTTGGTTAAGAGAAAAAAGATTACCTTTAGAATGTATAGATTGTAATCATAGTTGGAATAATACATATAGAGAATAAAATGTCTTTAAATACTGATTGTAATAATCATAGAGAAATTATCAATGCTTTACTTAGAATTAATCTAGACAGTAGAATAAACATAGCAGCGTTTAGAAATATGTTAATCATAGAAATTGAAAGATTAGAAGAAAGGTTAGTACAGATAGGATTAAATAATATATTCAGACATAGAATAGAATTAAGAATAACTTTATTAAAGGAATTAGAAAATTGGTTAAGACATAGCCTTGTAGCATCTAGATTATAGAATAATGGAAAGACAAAAGATAAGAGTGCTATATAGTAAATACCCAGAATATGATTGGACAGTAGATTTTCTAGAAATTCCAGATCTAGATGACTGTAGTTTATACATAGACATGGTATATGGAGATGAGTACCCTAGAATAGGAAATAAGAATAATAAAAAGTATGAACCAGTAGAAAATATGAAAGATGTAGAATTAGTAACTAGAAGAGAAATTAAATTATGTGAAGAAAAGGTAGAAAATAAAACAATGTTAGAAGAAAATGTAGATCTATTAGAAATACTTAGAAATGGTATAAATACTGAAGAATATATATTGCCTTTAGAAGAATTAGATACCTCAAAATATGATAATTATATAGGAGATAGGATATTAGCTAGTACATCTTCAGGAGTAGTAAATAGCCCAGAAATACCCCAAATAGAAATACCACCAACTAGGACATTTCCAGGAGCCGATAATAAGCCTGAAAATAGAATATGTATGCCAGAAATAAGAGGTAGAGGATACAGTAGAAAATTTCCTTATGAACAAATAACCTTACCATCAGCTTTAGCAAATAGTGGTAGTATGTTAACATTAAGTAGTCATCACCCCCAATTATGGGAAAGAAGTATTAGCAAAATGGGAATCTAGTACTGTTTTACATTTGAGTACTTTTAATTTTATAGATAATCAGGAAAAGGTAAATTATGTAGAAAATTTACTAGGAGAAGTAGCAAAGTTATACTTTCAATCTTGGAAGAAAGATCATAGTGATTCTTATAGAGTGTTAGTAGCTAATGCAGACGTAACAGAAAATATAACTAGTCAAATTAGACAAATGATTTTAGGATATGACCAGTATAGAGGAAATACAGAAATGCAGAATAGAGCATTACAGGACTTAGAAAGATTACATATAGATAATATGACTCAGATAAAGGATTTTAGTAATGAATATCTTAATTTAGCCAGCAAAACAAGTAGAGCCTTTACAGATGGTCAATTGAGTAGTAAATATTTTTTGAAATTACCACCTCCTTTTAATACAATTTTAGCAGAAGAATGGAATAAGAAATATGGTAGTACTTTTCAAATAGCTGTAGCTCCTAGGATTATTTTTACATTTGAATATTTAAAAAATCAGTGCGTAGCAAATGAAGTAGCTAGACAAGTTAAAAGTTATAATTATTGTAAAAATGTATACATACCAGGAATATATAAACAAGATAAAAGGAAGAAGTATTTTAGAAAAGCTACTAATTATAGAAAAGGGATACCTAGAAAAAACCATGTTAGTAAATTCAAGAGTAAAAAACCTCCTATTAGAAAGTGTAAATGTTTTATATGTGGCCAATTTGGTCATTATGCTAAGGAATGTAGAAGTAAAAATGGCAACTTAGAAAGAATGACAGTTTACAAAGATTTAGAATTAGAAGATGAATTTGATATTATTAGTATAGATGGTAGTGAAAATAGTAATGATAGTGATGTATTAAGTATATGTGATAATACTGAGGAATTAGACAGTCAGATTAACTTTGAACAACAATTAAATTTATTGTCCCTATAAATTACTTATGTAGAAATGTAATTTCATGTAGAAAGTAATAATGTACAAAAATTAATATGCATTCATGCATGGTGGCATTGTACAAAATTCAATTTTGTTGTGGATACCGACGTAAGTCAGGAGCCCACTAAGCCCACCAACTTAACTGCTCATGCATGTGTAGAAATATAGACATTTTAGAAAAAATTTGTAGCACTAACCCAATTCTTTTATTATATTATTTTTTGCAGCAATGGCAGGTACTTCACAAAGCCCAAATTCCTTTTTCTTTGGACCCTACACACTCAAAGTGTTCCCCACTGGGACAAATCTCTCTTTCAAGGCCAAAGCCCAACTAAAGCCTGAGCAAAAATGTCTTGTAGATAATCTGTGGAATTTTAATCCCAGATTAAAACCTGATATGCTTCATGCTCTGTGCTGTTATCTTGATCTCAAAAACCAAGAAGAACATTTGAGATCCATGCTCCTGGCCTCTCCTAATCCTCTTACTCCCCAAACCCCTTTTATGATGCAAAAAGAAATAAATATGTTAAAGGCGGATGTGAGTGGAAAAGAGGAAAAAATAATTGAGCTTGAACAAAAAATAGAAAGAATTCAAAAAGAGCTCAAAGAGAGAAAAGAGAGAGAAAAAGAGGTGAAAAAGGAAATAGAAATATGGCAAAAAGAGAACACAGAGAGATTTTCAGAAAAGAAAATACTTGAGCCCATCTTTAACACTCCCGCAGAACGAAAAATACTTGGGTATGTATTAACAGATAAAATGACAGAGATGATCAATGCCCTAAGAATTCATGAGGCACATAGCACTAAATGGTCCAGTAGAAAGTTCCTATCCCCCAGGAATGGGCCTGATAGGTATCTACTACAAAGCTAAGGACCATGATCTTCCCAATATATGTGTCTGTTCTAAGGGAATGGTTCTCTTCAAGGCAACAGCCCATTTAGAAGATTGGCAAGACTCTGCTGCTCCTTTCTCTTTGCAGCAGTTGTTTGAAATGGGTTTTCTGGCAAGGATAGTGGTTACTAAACAGTCACAAATAAAGACTTTCATAGAGCCATTGTCCTGGAAGTTGTCCTACATCCTGTATGCTTACTATGAGCATAAGAAAGTTGGTAGCGGTATAGGACCAGGATTTATAGATCTTAGAATAAAGTCTATACCAGCTAGCTACTCTACAGGATAACCTGAAGGAGCCAAGATGGAGATACTAATAGATGTGTTCCCATTCTCTGAGCCTACACTATTGAGGACAAAAGCCCAATGGAGAAATTGGATTGAAGATTCTGACCCATCTGTAATGATGAACATCATCAACGTCAGAAACTTATTGCTGTCCTCTCAAGAAGCTAAGACTTGGGCCCATGACTATCCTATGCACATGGAGGATAGTAAGATGAAGGTGTTTACCAGATATAGGAATTTTACTCTATATACACCTTATTTGGGCCAAATCCATGAAGATCCAAGTATTGAAGACCATTTTCATTCCATCAGAGCCCATCTTGAGATAAAGCATTTTGGAGATTTCCAGATCTTATCAGATATAGATGCTATCTCCTTTGATGATGACCTGATTGACTTGGATGATGATTAGCTCAGAAAAAGCAAAGCCATACGCCCGACAAAGCTGCCCCAAAGATTCTTTTACTTTTTGTAAAGTTGTTAACTTTATGTAACCTTAGTTACTTTTAGGTTTCTTTTAGTTAACCATGGTTCTATCTAACCATTGGTTAATTTGCTTTTAGTTAATCATAGTTTCTTTTTGTAAACCATGGTAATATTTGACCATGGGTTAGTTTACTTTTTGTAACTAGAGTTTTCTTTTTCAGAAAGTAACCATGGTTATCTTAACCATGAGTTATCTTTTAGGTTGTATATAAACCCTTTAGTTATTCAATGAAGGCAGAACGCCATAACCATTCCAAAGCAAAAAACTCTCTCCTACTACTCCTCTCTTAAGCCTTTCAGAGTATAAAGGTAATTCTCTCTTAATCTCTCAACATATTCTGTTAAGATAGAGAGTCCCTCTCTTAACAGTCTTATTCCGAAATCCCCAACGCCGTGAAACTTCGGTTGTTGGTTCTTTAAAAAACTCTGGTAAATTTAGAATTCTGTAGAAATTAATTGTGCACAGTAGTTGTTAGCATGTTAGGGTAGTTAGATATTCATCGGAAATAGTGCTAGGCTGTAGGATTCAGACGGGTGAAATGGTTTAAAAAAAAAGAGAGGTACCCCTCTTTCCCTTCTCTCTCTCTCCTTCCTCCAGAAAAGCTTCCAGTAGCCCCTAGGTGCTCCCCGGCACTCTGGCGGTTCTTCTGCGGCTCTTCTAATTCCGTACCTCGTCTGGCATACATATTCTATTTTCAGGCTTATTATCGGCTCCTGGAAATGTCCTAGTTGGTGGTATTTCTATTTGGGGTATTTCTGGGCTATTTACTACTCCTGAAGATGTACTAGCTAATATCCTATCTCCTATATAATTATCATATTTTGGGGTATCTAATTCTTCTAAAGGCAATATATATTCTTCAGTATTTATACCATTTCTAAGTATTTCTAATAGATCTACATTTTCTTCTAACATTGTTTTATTTTCTACCTATTAATGAAAAATTAGCAAATTTATCCCTAGGACCTAAACCAGTAGTAGGAGGATCTAAAGGAAAAATGTTAGTCTGGAAAAAGTGGGAATAGAATGTCATTTAGAAGAAGTAATACTACAACTAGTATAGATAGACAAGGTAATCAAAGTATAAGATTTGATAACTTTGTAGAACAGAGAAATGTAGGAACATCAGAATTAGATAGTGATGAAGAATCAATAGAACAGAACATACCTACAGTAGGAAGAAATTAAAATGTCTTTAAATAATGATTGTAATTTACATAGGGAAAATAGTTAATGCTTTTCTTAGGATAAATTTAGACAGTAGAATAAATATAGCAGCATTCAGAAACATGTTAATTGTAGAAATAGAAAGATTAGAGGAAAGCCTAGTACAAATAAGATTAGGTAATATATTCAGAAATAGAATAGAGTTAAGAGTAACATTATTAAAAACATTGGAAAATTGGTTAAAACATAGTCTTGTATCATCCAGATTATAATGGAAAGGCAAAAAATAAGAGAATTATATAGTAAATACCCAGATTGTGACTGGACATTAGATTTTCTAGAAATTCCAGACTTAGATGATTGTAGTTTATACATAGACATGGTATATGGAGATGAGTATCCTAAAATAGGAAATAGAAATAAAAAATATGAACTAATAGAAAATATGAAAGATGTAGAATTAGTAACTAGAAAAGAAATAAAATTAAATGAAGAAAAAGTAGAAAATAAAACAATGTTAGAAGAAGATGTAGATTTATTAGAAATCCTTAGAAATGGTATAAATACAGAAGAATATATATTACCCTTAGAAGAATTAGATACCCCTAAATATGATAATTACATAGGAGATAGGATATTAGCTAGTACATCTTCAGGAGTAGTAAATAGTCCAGAAATACCTCAAATAGAAATACAACCAACTAGGACTTTTCCAGGAGCAGATAATAAACCTGATCATAAAATATGTATGCTAGAAATAAGAGGTAGAGGATATAGTAGAAAATTTCCATATGAACAAATAACTCTACCATCAGCTTTAGCAAATAGTGGTAGTATGTTAGTATTAAGTAATCATCACCCCCAATTATGGGAAGAAGTAATAGCTAAATGGGAATCTAGTACTGTTTTACATTTAAGTACTTTTAATTTTATAGATAATCAAGAGAAGGTAAATTATGTAGAAAATTTATTAGGAGAAGTAGCAAAGTTATATTTTCAATCTTGGAAAAAAGATCATAGTGATTCTTATAGAGTATTAGTAGCCAATGCAGACGTAACAGAAAATATAACCAGTCAAATTAGACAAATGATTTTAGGATATGATCAGTATAGAGGAAATACAGAAAATGCAGAATAGAGCATTACAGGATTTAGAAAGATTACATATAGATAATATGACTCAAATAAAAGACTTTAGTAATGAATATCTTAATTTAGCAAGTAAAACAGGTAGAGCATTTACAGATGGACAATTAAGTAGTAAATATTTTTTAAAATTACCACCGCCTTTTAATACAATTTTAGCAGAAGAATGGAATAAGAAATATGGTAATACATTTCAGATAGGCATAGCACCTAGGATTATTTTTACATTTGAATATCTAAAAAATCAATGTATAGTAAATGAAATAGCTAGACAGGTAAAAAGTTACAATTATTGTAAAAATGTGTATATTCCAGGTATATATAAACAAGATAAAAGAAAGAAATACTTTAGGAAAGCTACTAATTATAGAAAAGGTATACCTAGGAAAAATCATGTTAGTAAATTTAAAAGTAAAAAACCACCTATTAGAAAATGTAAATGTTTTATATGTGGTCAATTTGGGCATTATGCTAAAGAATGTAGAAGTAAAAAAGGAGATCTAGAAAGAATGACAGTATATAAGGAATTAGAATTAGAAGATGAATTTGATATAATTAGTATAAATGGTAGTGAAAATAGTAATGATAGTGATGTATTAAGTATATGTGATAATAATGAAGAAATAGACAATCAAATCAATTTTGAAGAACAATTAAAATTGTTAGCCTTGTGAATTGCATTGTAGGAATGTAATTCAATGTAGAAAGTTAATTTGCATCCATGCATGGTGGCATTGTACAAAATTCAATTTTGTTGTGGATACCGACGTAAGTCAGGAGCCCACTAAGCCCACCAACATAATTGTTCATGCATATGTAGAAATATAGACATTGTAGAAAAGATTTGTAGCACTAACCCATTCTTTTATTATTGATTCTTTGCAGCAATGGCAGGTACTTTACAAAGCCCACAAAGCCCAAATTCCTTTTTCTTTGGACCATATACACTGAAAGTGTTCCCCACTGGAACAAATCTCTCTTTTGATTCTAAAGCCCAGTTGAAGCCCAAACAAAAATGTCTGGTAGATAATCTGTGGCATTTTAACCCCAGATTAAAGCCCGACATTATTCATGCTCTATGTTGTTATTTTGAGTTTAAAAAATCAAGAAGAGCAATATATGAGATCTTCTTTGGGCTCTTCTCCCTTTTTCTCAAAAAGTTTCCACTCTAAAAGAAAAAATAAATTTTTTACAAAAACAATTGAGTGAGAAAAATGAAAAAATAAGTGAGCTTGAGCAAGAAATTGAAAAAATCCAAAAAGGGTCTCAGTGAGAAAAAGAATATAGAGAGAGAGATGAAAAAGGAAATTGATATTTGGCAGCAGGAAAATACAGAAAGGTTTGCAAAGAAAAAATTATTAGAACCTATTTTCATAACTGCACCTGAAAAGAAGGTTCTTGGTTGGGTTCTAACAGAAAAAAGAGATGAATTAGATAAGAGCCCAAGACTTCCTTAAAATCATTGCTACTAATGGACAAGCTCCATCAGGAATGGGTATTATAAGTTTTTACTATAAAACTAAAGATCATGATATTCCTGGAGCCTGTATATGTAGCAAGGGCCTAATCCTCTTCAAAGCCACAGCCCATCTGGAAAAATGGAATGATACTATGATGCCTTACTCTTTGCAAAGGCTTTTTGAAATGGGCTTTTTAGCAAGATTAGTGGTTACTAACCCTTTACAGATAAAAAGGTTTATTGAACCACTCTCTTGGAGGTTGGCACATATCCTGTATGAATATTTTGAGAGAAATCAGGTGGGAAAAGAAGGATTTTTAAATCTTCAAATATCTTCTATCCCAGCCAGTTATAATACAGGATATCCTGAGGAAGCAAAGATGGAAATAATGATTGATGCATATCCTTTCTCAAAACCTTTCAATATAAAAATAAATTCCCAATGGAGCATAATTCTGGCTGAAGAAACTATTTCATCTACAGAGGAAAATATCAGCCATTTCAGGAATTTATTTTTATCAGCCCAAAAAATGAAGACGTGGACCCATCAATATGTTATGCATATGGAAGATAGCAGAATGAAGGTGTTCACTAAGATAAATCACTTCAACATCTATGTTCCTTTTTTGGGCCAGATCCATGAGAGTCCAAGTATGGAAGACCATTTTTTAAACATCAGAGCTCATCTCAATATCAAGAGCTTTGGAGATCATCACATTCTCCCTGAGCTTATCTTTTCCTCTGATGATGACACCTCCTTGGACTCCAATGAAGAATAAAAAACAGACAGAATGCCAAGAAAAATGCCTCGACAAGCCACCCGACAAAGCTGCCAACAAGATTCTTTTACTTTTTATAATTTTGTCTACTTTTTGTAACCATAGTTTCTTTTTACCAACCATAAAAAAATATAAAAAAACCCCTCTTCTCTCTCTCTCTCTCCTCCAGAATAGCTTCCAATAACCCCTCTGTGCTCCCCAGCACTCTGTCGGTTATTCTGCGGCTCTTCTGATTCTGTACCTCGCCCCCGAAATTGGTATCAGAGCAAAACTCTAAAAGAATAATCCTCTCCTGATACCAATCCAAAATTGGTATCAGAGCAAAAAACTTAAAATCTAAGGTTGTTGTTTAGAATTCCTTTTATTGAGTTAAAAGACTTAAAGGACTGGAAGCCGAAGTACTAGGCAGGCTCGGCAGAAGCTCGGAAGCATGGTAAGACCTAGGTGTACGTTGAAAGTCCAGAAAGTCTTATAACTTAAGAAGAAAGAACTAAGAACAACAATTTAGAGAAAAACATTTACTAGAAACTCTTTTTATTTAGTTAGAAGACTTAAAGAATTGGAAGCCGAAGTACTAGGCAGGCTCGGCAGAAGCTCGGAAGCATGGTAAGACCTAGGTGTACGTTGAAAATCCAGAGAGTCTAATAACATTAAAAGAAAGAGTAATAGTAAAAAAGATCTAAGTATAAGTATTAAGCCTTTATGATTAAGCAAATCATCCTGAAAACGTAAGATTAGGTTGAAAAAACTCTTAAAGAGGTAAGCTGAAGTACTAGGCAGAAGCTTGGAGGCTGATAAGACCTAGGTGTAGGCGAAAACTTGCGGAGTCTATTAACCTGATATTATGACCAGTAAGGAAGAAGAGGTACTTCATAGGCTTGATTATTTAGACTTAGATACAGGAGGAAGATACCATAGGAAGAGGTCTGTAGATAACTTGAACATAGTTTGTTTTTCTTGTGAAAATTTTAAGCATAAATTTCACTCGGATAATCCACAACTGAAAGCTATTTCTGATGAATTTAGAATTATTAAAAGTCAAAACTTTTAGACAGAACCATAAGACAAAATGAGTTTGGAAAAAGACCCTTTTTATTTAAAAAATTTAGAAATTACTGAAAATGAAATAGTAGGTCCAGCAATAGGTTTTAGTAAGGACATGAATAGCTTAGGATCTGTAGCAGGAGTACCATATAAAACTATAATTAGACAGAATAATACAATAATTGCTTTATTATTAGAAATCAATAAAAAATTGGTAGCCTTAGAATACAGTTTAGAAAAATTGCCAAATAAAAATCAAGATCCTTTATTTGTGAAAACCATAGAAAATATTAATGAAAAATTAGCAAATTTATCCTTAGGACCTAAACCAGTAGTAGGAGGATCTAAAGGAAAAATGTTAGTCTGGAAAAAGTGGGAATAGAATGTCACTTAGAAGAAGTAATACTACAACTAGTATAGATAGACAAGGTAATATAACTAGGAATAATGAAAACCCGTAGAAATAGTACTAGTACAGAAAGACCATACACTTTGATAGATAGGATATTAAGAAGACAAGATAGAGAAGGAAATAATAATTTAAGGTTAGAAGATGTAATAGACTTAGAAAGAAATTTAGATTTATATAATCAGAATCAATTAAGATTACTAAATCCTAGGATATTATATAATGTTGGAGTACTGGAATTTAGATCATCATTAATAAAAATATCCACAGAGCAACAGATTAGTGTAGTAGATGGTCAAACTAAGATGATAGATATAGTAAATAAAGAAACAATTAGAAAATTAAAATTAGAGGGAAAAAGATTAGTACATTCTGGATTAATAGTAATAGGAGTAAAAGGATTAACTAGAATAGGAGTAGGTACGAAAGTATTAATTGTATTATTAGATAATAGTTGGATAAAAAATATGACTAAAGCAGTATTAGGGACAATAGAAGTAGATATGAATAGTAACACAGGATTATTTTATTATTCGCCTAATATATTAAAATCAATAAATGACTTAGAAAAATTAAAAATAGGAATACAAACTAAGGGATACGAAGATTATGAAGGAGACAATTTAAATATAACTATAGGATATTTAGGAAGAGCTAGTAATAAGTCAGGAAATAAATATAAAGTAGATACAGATAATGTAATAAATAGTTTATCAACTAGAGGAATTAGAATGATTAAACCAGAAATAATAGATCCCACAAGATTAGCAGGATTAGGATGGAATCTCCAAAAGTTTGTAGAAATAAATACTAGCAAAACAGTTTTAACACCAGAAAGTAGCTCTATATATATAGATTTAGATGGAAATCAAAGTATAAGATTTGATACTTTGTAGAACAGAGAAATGTAGGAACATCAGAATTAGATAGTGATGAAGAATCAATAGAACAGAACATACCTACTGTAGGAAGAAATTAAAATGTCTTTAAATAATGATTGTAATTTACATAGGAAAATAGTTAATGCTTTTCTTAGGATAAATTTAGGTCCAGCAATAGGTTTTAGTAAGGACATGAATTCATATTTTATTATCGGGTCTATTGTCTGCTGCTGGAAAAGTCCTAGTTGGTGGTATTTCTATTTGAGGTACAGAATCAGAAGAGCCGCAGAATAACCGACAGAGTGCTGGGGAGCACAGAGGGGTTATTGGAAGCTATTCTGGAGGAGAGAGAGAGAGAGAAGAGGGGTTTTTTTTTAATTCATTTCACTCGTTTGATCCTACAACCTAGCACTATTTCTGATGAATAGCTGTTTAACCTAACATGCTAACAACTACTGTACACAATTAATTTTTACAAAATACTAAATTTACCAGAGTTATTTAAAGAACCAACCACCGGAGTTTCTACGGCGTTGGAGATTTAGGAATAAGACTGTTAAGGGAGGGACTCTCTACCTTAACAGAATATGTTGAGAGATTAAAGAAAATTATTACCTTTAACTCTGAAAGCTGGAGTATGAGAGAATTTTTGGAGAGGGTTGGAAGTAGAGAGATTTTTGTTGCTTGAATCGTTCTTCTTTCATTGATCAACTGAAGGGTTTATATACAACCTAAAAGCTAACTCATGGTTAAAATAACCATGGTTACTTTCTAAAAAAGAAAACTCTAGTTACAAAAAGTAACCTAACTCATGGTTAAATAAAACCATGGTTTACAAAAAGAAACTATAGTTAACAAAAGTAAACTAACTCATGGTTAGATAGAACCATGGTTCGTAAAAAGAAACTATGGTTACAAATTACAAAAAGTAAAAGAATCTGTCGGCAGCTTTGTCGGGTAGCTTGTCTAAGTACTAGCAACTCTGAGTCAATCATCCAAGTCTATTAAGTCATCATCAGAGGAGATTGCATCTATATCTGATAAAATTTGGAAATCTCCAAAATATTTTATTTCTAGATGGGCTCTGATGGAATGGAGATGATCTTCTATGCTTGGATCCTCATGGATTTGGCCCGTGAAAGGTGTATAGATAGTAAAATTCCTGTATCTAGTAAACACCTTCATACGACTGTCTTCCATATGCAAAGGATAATCATGAGTCCATGTTCTGGCTTTTTGGAGCAGATAGGAGCAAATTTCTGACATTTATTATATTTATCATAACGGATGGGTCAGATGCTTCAATCCACTCTTTCCAATGCATTTGGGTTCTTAGGTATGTGGGCTCAGAGAAGGGAAACACATCTATTAGAATTTCCACTTTGGCTTCTCCTAGGTATCCTGTAGTATAGCTGGCTGGAATAGAAAATATGCGGAGATCTAAGAATCCTCCTCCATTTAATCCATCACCAACCTTCCTTTGCTCATAATATTGATGCAGGATATAAGACAACCTCCAAGATAGTGGTTCTATGAACTTCTTTATTTGAGAAGGATGCGTCACCACTATCCTAGTAATAAATCCCATTTCAAACAGTTTCTCAAAAGAGAAGGGAATAGAATTATCTTTCCAATGTTTTAAATGGGCTGTTGCCTTGAAGAGAACCATCCCCTTGCTGCATATGCATGTATTGGGAATGTCGTGGTCTTGGGCTTTGTAGTGTATAGCTGCCAAGCCCATTCCTGGTGGATATGGCCCATTTAATGCTATGTTTCTGAAGAATTCCTGGGCATTCACCATTTTTGTCATCTTATCAGCTAATACATACCCAAGAACTTTTCTTTCAGCTGGGGTATTAAAAAGGGGTTCTAATAGTTTTTTCTTAGAGAATTTTTCTGTGTTTTCCTGTTGCCATTTTTCAATTCCTTTTTTCAGTTCTTCTTCTTTTTCTTTTCTCTCTTTGAGCTCTTTTTGTATTTTTTCAATTTTTTGTTCAAGCTCTATTATTTTCTCCTTTTTTCCACTCACATCTGCTTTTAAGAGATTTATTTCTTTTTGCATCATGAAAGGTGTTTGGGGAGTGAGAGGATTAGGAGAGGCCAGAAGCATGGATCTCAAATTTTCTTCTTGATTCTTAAAATCAAGATAACAACAAAGGGCATGAAGCATATCGGGTTTTAATCTGGGGTTAAAATTCCACAGATTATCCACAAGACATTTTTGTTCAGGCTTCAACTGGGCTTTGGCCTTAAAAGAGAGATTTGTTCCAGTGGGGAACACTTTCAGTGTATAGGGTCCAAAGAAAAAGGAATTTGGGCTTTGTGGGTTTTGTGAAGTACCTGCCATTGCTGCAAAGAATCAATAATAAAAGTTATCACAATTTTTTCTATGTCTATACAAACAATTATGTTGGTGGGCTTAGTGGGCTCCTGACTTACGTCGGTATCCACAACAAAATTGAATTTTGTACAATGCCACCATGCATGAATGCATATTATTCTACATTGTTACTTTCTACATGAAATTACATTTCCACATGTACTTTATATTATCCTTAAAGGGTTATTAATTTTAATTGCTCTTCAAAATTAATTTGATTATCTATTTCTTCATTATTATCACATATACTTAATACATCACTATCATTACTATTTTCACTACCATTTATACTGATTATGTCAAATTCATCTTCTAATTCTAACTCCTTATATACTGTCATTCTTTCTAGATCTCCTTTTTTACTCCTACATTCTTTAGCATAATGCCCAAATTGACCACATATAAAACATTTACATTTTCTAATAGGTGGTTTTTTACTTTTAAATTTACTAATATGATTTTTCCTAGGTATACCTTTTCTCTAATTAGTAGCTTTCCTAAAGTATTTCTTTCTTTTATCTTGTTTATATATACCTGGAATATACACATTTTTACAGTAATTGTAACTTTTTACCTGTCTAGCTATTTCATTTACTATGCATTGATTTTTTAGATATTCAAATGTAAAAATAATCCTAGGTGCTATTCCTATCTGAAATGTATTACCATATTTTTTATTCCATTCTTCTGCTAAAATTGTATTAAAAGGAGGTGGTAATTTTAGAAAATATTTACTACTTAATTGTCCATCTGTAAATGCTCTACCTGTTTTACTTGCTAAATTAAGATATTCATTACTAAAGTCTTTTATTTGAGTCATATTATCTATATGTAATCTTTCTAAATCCTGTAATGCTCTATTCTGCATTTCTGTATTTCCTCTATACTGATCATATCCTAAAATCATTTGTCTAATTTGACTGGTTATATTTTCTGTTACATCTGCATTGGCTACTAATACTCTATAAGAATTACTATGATCTTTTTTCCAAGATTGAAAGTATAATTTTGCTACTTCTCCTAATAAATTTTCTACATAATTTACCTTCTCTTGATTATCAATAAAATTAAAAGTACTCAAATGTAAAACAGTACTAGATTCCCACTTAGCTATTACTTCTTCCCATAATTGGGGGTGATGATTACTTAATACTAACATACTACCACTATTTGCTAAAGCTGATGGTAGAGTTATTTGTTCATATGGAAATTTTCTACTATATCCTCTACCTCTTATTTCTGGCATACATATTTTATTATCGGGTTATTGTCTGCTCCTGGAAAAGTCCTAGTTGGTTGTATTTCTATTTGAGGTATTTCTGGACTATTTACTACTCCTGAAGATGTACTAGCTATGTTTATTTAGTTCTCCATACCATACAACTGATTATGTCCTTAAATTAATAATGTATTGTCCATACAACTGTCATGTATAATAGTCTTTAGAGTTGTGTTTAAAAGTCACTGTATAATAGTAAAAGAGAAATGAAACCGGTGGATTTCACGGGTTTTATGGTTCTACAACCAAA
>BNST01001141.1:0-213253 GCA_019650275.1 Xylocarpus granatum
CCATAACCCACGCAACCATCACCAATCCTCCCCACTCATTGGACAAACATTCCCACTTAAATTAACCTTTCCTAACTTTCATGGAGAAGACCCAACTGGGTGGATCTACAAGGCCGAGCAATTTTTTGAATTCCAAAAGGTGGAACCTGAACAGCAAGTGCAGCTAGCTTCCTTTCACTTGGAAGGCATTGCCCTACAATGGCATCGATGGATTACCAAATTTCGAGGGCCACTTACATGGGCAGAATTCACCAAGGCACTCCTTCTACGATTCGGACCAACGGATTACGAAGACCCTTCAGAAGCATTAACGAGGTTGAAACAAATAACCTCAGTGGCAACCTATCAAGAATCATTTGAAAAGATATCACATCAAGTCGACAATCTTCCTGAGCAATTCCTTGTTGGGTGTTTCATAGCGGGATTGCGAGATGACATCCGATTGGATGTAAAGGTGAAACAACCAAGAACCTTACCCGAAGCCATAGGAATCGCCCGTTTGATCGAAGAACGAAATAATCTACAACGGAAGACCAGTAGCGGCGGCACCTATAAAACCTCCAGTACACCACCGTACCAGCGAGTTCAACCAACAGCCGGTATTCTTGGTCCTTCCCCAAATCAGAGGCCAGATCCAATTCCACCTGTTCGCCGAATTTCTGCGCAGGAGGCTAAAGAGCGTCGCGAGCAAGGGCTCTGTTTCTATTGTGATGAAAAATACGTGCCTGGACATCGTTGCCAACGGCCGCAACTCTTTATGATAGAAAGACTGTTCTGTGCAAGAAAAAGAAGAAGAAAGCCTTATAAGCAATGAACAAGAATTCGTTAAGTCGCTGCCCGAAATCTCTTTTCACGCCATGTCAGGGACCAATCATCCTCAAACCCTTCGCATGGCTGGAAAAATTAAAAATCAGAAGGTTACGGTGCTCATCGATGGCGGTAGTACACACAACTTTATCGACCAAACAACCGTCAAGAGGCTAGCTTTGCCCGTAATGCGTGATCGAGTCCTTTCAGGTGATGGTAGGAAATTGTGAAAAAATTGAGTGTGTTGGCCGGTGTCAGAACCTTATGTTGAATATCCAAGGTCATTCCATTGAAACTGATTTTTATGTCTTGCCAATTGCCGCCAGTCCAGTAGTCTTGGGAGTACAGTGGTTGGAAACGTTAGGTCCAGTCGAATTTGATTATCGTAAACTCACCTTATCTTTCGCTCAGAAGGGACGACAACATTTATTACAGGGATTGCGTCGAACTCACCTCAAGCCTTTGGATGATAGTGAACTTCAACAATTAACAGGGGTGGAATTTTATCTACAGTTATTAACCTTACAGGATACGATTCTTCTACTCAAATTTTCAACAAAAATACCAACTGTCAGAGCTCCACCAAAAGATGCCACATGGAAAAATACATGACGATTCCAACAAATGTACCCAACCTTTGTCCTTGAGGACAAGGACACTTTCAGGGGGATGGAATGATATGTCCACATGCAATCTATGTGAAGGAATAAGGCTACTCTGTTCTACTTTGTTTTACTATCTTTATTTTGCTATTAAGTATTATTTGTTATTTGAAGTAGTTATTGTAATTGTTGACTTGTTCTACAGTAGATAAGGTTAGTGGGGTTTGGGTGTTGGAGTAAGTGGCTTAAAACTACCGTTAGTGGCTTGAAACTACCGTTAGTGGCAACATGCTCCCTATGATTTAGTTAAAGTTTGTTATCGTTGATCTATTTAAAGTTCATATGTAAGAGAAGCTAGGAAAGAATGAGAAAAATACAAGGTTCCTCTCTCTACTTTCTTCTCTTTTCTTCCTTATTTCTGAATTCTATCTTTATTCCACAAATTCAACTTATCAAGAAACGGATGGGGCCGTATTTTTTTTGACAATTCGTAGAGGCAACTGTGCATCGGAGGTTTCCGAGAATAGGCAAAGAAGGTGAGCATGGTGTGAGGGGACATACAGGGTTTAAAATAATATCATCTATTCATATTTATATTTTATTTTATTTATTTTGTGGTGTCCGTGTATACTATACTTTAGTTTACTTATAATTTAATTTTAATTAAACAATACAAATTGACTTTGATGAAAAATTGCATGTCATAAAGATGCACTTTTTGCTGGATCCGACTCGGCAAGATCACACCCTGTGGGCCTCTAAAATAGTGGGTTGTTTGAGTAGGAGGTCGGTAAGAAGGACAGTTCTGTAAAGCCAGTCTAATCAGGCCCTGATTCATGCTGTAAGGTTTGCCACGTGGCACAACGTAGTGGCTTCTCGTAAGGCCCAATAAAGGTTTGGTAAGAATCGCAATAATCCGTGATCATTTAGCTAAATTAAATGATGAAATAGACGCGCACAGATTGATGCTCTTGCTCGATTGTCTTTGTCTCTCGCCTCAGATTCTCTTCGCCTCTGCAAGTATCAGTTAAGCGGCATCATAAAATTCTCTTTGCTTGTGTTACTGGTGCTCGAGCTGGGCCGCATGATTTTTTAATCGGTCGTCGCTGTCATTGATTCCGGCGAAGTCTGCGTAACAATGTCCTCCATACTTCCGCCGAATTGAAGTACCTCGTCTTCCGTTATTTACAGGAGTCAGGTTATCTCTACTCCTTAAATTTATTTTACGTCTATCCTTTTGTAGGTTTCGTTACAGCGAAGAGGTTTCTCTATGTAGGTAGAAATTCTAGGGCTTGTATCGTACTTCGTCGATGATTACAATTAATGGGGCTGTTCGAGCCCGTTTCGCGACTCAATTACGTCTGAATTTAGTTTAGGGGTTTGATTGGGGTAAAAAAAAAGGTATAATCGTGGAACTGATTTTTCTAATATATGGAGTGACAGACATGGGCGTCTAGATCCGTGAGAAGCTTTTTTTGTTTATTTAGCGTCTTTGCTTTGTTTCAATATTTCACGACTAGGGTGGTTGTTTTTCCTACAACGTCGCTCAACTTTTTGTTATTATAGAATACATAACGTTGGTGGTTGTATTTTCTTGATAGTTGTATTATATTTAAGTTGTTGACCGTGTTTTTTAACTTTTTTAATTTTTCTTTCTAGGCCTTGCTAGTATGTTATGCGTATATGCATGCGGATACATACTTGCCACAGTATTTGTGTTTTAATGTAGTGAAGGTTAGACACTGTATTTCATCTGAGTTATGAGGCCAGTTTGATTCTTACATCAAATGGCACGAAACCTTAGCTTCATGCTGGAGGATGATTGAAAATGCAAGCATTTTATGTTGATCTTAAGTTTCAGCATGTTTGTTGATTATAGGTCTTCGACATAAAGAGAAGATTAAGAAATTAAAAAGTACTAAATACTTTTGAATTTACAGTGAAACCTGTATTGCTAGTTCATTCAACACTGAATATGAACATTACACCATGTGTGCATGATGTTAAAAATAATCTGAAATAGACTAAATGTACTTGATTGCTAAAACTAAAATTCTAGCTAGTTTCTAAGGTCTAATAATGATCAGTTGCCATCACTAAATGATTGCCATGGAATGCTGTTACAGGCTCTAATATGCATCAATACATTGAGTTACTCATTAGCCTATTTAATTTTTGGGATATTACTCATAGCCTCATAGCAACACATTCACCAATGTATGCTGTTAATTTATGGCTCCTTGAAGATTCTTTAATAGTAATGAGTATTTTCTGACTTTTGGCGAATCCATGCCTGCAGGATTTATACACTCAGCTTTTGCTCTAGGATATGAAGCTGGTATCAACAAATGCACTATTGATGGAAATTTGATTCCCCCAGGTGCTCTGGTTACATTCGTACAAAAGGGACTTCAGTATTTGGAGATGGAAGCAAACTTGAGTAATGTTAGTCTGCTTCATTCTTTTGATTATGATATGCTGTGATCACTTGTATCTGTTCAAGTGTTTTGCTTTTTGGCATATCTTAGAATTCTTTGTGATTAGGCCTTGTTTTAAGCTTACCAGAGTGATGTTGACATGGATGAAGATTTTTCATTCTTACAACCCATGGATCTCATCACAAAGGATGTCTATGAATTGCGGCAAATGGTGAGAGAAAGAAAAAGAAGTCTTAATAAGGATAGAGATAAAGAGAAAGAGGTTGACAGGGAACATGAAGGAGAACATTCACGTATAAAAGAAAAGGAGAGGCATGACAAAGACAAGGAACATGAAAAAGATAAAGAGAAGGTGGAAAAGGACAAGGAACGAGAGAAGCAGCCTGAGACTCACATGGATAGAGAAATGTTAATTGATCAAGGAGAGAAGGTTAATGACAAACCTGGGGAAAATGGAATGCATGGAGGTGAATATGTTGTTTATTAAAAATCTTTGCTCCTCTGCTTGTAATTTCTTTTTGTGATTGGTTTCTTTGATGGGCTTGGTTACAATACCTTGGATATAAGATATGTTCAATTTTTTTAACCTTATGTTAACTGGTATAACTTTTATGTTCATATTTTAAGTTTTTTTTTGGGTTATGTATTTAAAAATTTTTGCATTATTCATTTTAACTTTTATGTTTCTTGTTTCAAGTTTTTAATACTGCCTATTACAAGTTTTACGTTAATCATTTTAAATTTTCTGTTTAATACTTTATGATACATGGGATGTATCTTATCCGTGCCCTTCTTTTATAAGTATTATTTATTATTTTTTCTTCTATTTTCTTTTCCTTGATTAATTGTGGTTTCATTGCAATATTTTATTTTCACAACTATGAGTGCACGTATTTTTACATGCTTGCTATTGAGAGTGATTGATGAGTGAGGTAATAGGTAAGACGTTGTGTTCATTAAACAGCGATGAGAACTCAGTTTGATGAACAGAAACTAGATACTCCTTTTATGGAGTTCAATTTTTTTAAGAACTATAATGGAAGGATATGTTTTGTGAGATAATCTTTTAGCTCTAAGCTGAAAATGTTCAGATATTCAGTCTTATTAGTTTACTGTGGCTGGGTAATTGGATAATGTGAAGTTCTGTGTTTATATTTCTACTTTTTACATGTTTTAGGTTTGTTGAATAGCCTAAAGATGAATCTTTCCTAGTGCCAAGTGGAAAAAGTTTATGATAGTGAGGACCTCAAAGTAGGTTTACCTCAACTTTCTGCCACGGTTTTTATTGTATTCTTTTTTGTTATCTTCACTTATTTAAAGACATGAGATCTGTGGGCATGTACATTAGGAGATGAAACTGTGTACATAGAATGAAGATTAATCATTCATATTCATTTCTTAACATTCTTCATCCAAAGTCTGCAGACCAGGCAAGTATTTATTTTTTTTAAATGGTAGTGTTTTACTGCATGCTTTGTGATTGACCCATAAAAAACATGCCACTACAGATGCACCCACTTCTGGGGACATTAAAAAATTTGTTGTTATTATTATTTGGGTTGTTTCCTGGGTAATTAACATAGTTAAAAGATGACATCTCTATTATAGCTTTCTCTTGCTAAAAGTTTTAATCAAGTTGAAAGTTATGGCTGTGGTAACGTGTGGTAGTAAACTTTTTCAATTATCTCTGAAGAAAATGAGACACTGTTTTTAGGAAGTGAATTACTGTGGTCATGTTTAATTGACTGGTAGGATTTTCTGATTGTGATGTAGTCTAATTACTTTTGTAATATCTAGTCCTCTGCGATTATTGGAACAAGTTCTAAAACAAGGGTTTTAAGTGGATTGAGTGGTAACTAATTGATAACTTTACAGAAGAGTTCTGGGGGCTCACTCCATTTCTTTGCCTTTTACTTTACTTTACTGAGCATAGATTATGAGAATCTGTGGTTTTGTTTAATAGGACCTGTACCAATGGATATCACTGCCACCTCAGCCTCTCAGTCTTCTGAAATTCCCAACTCTGATGTTACAGTTTTGGAAGGACATACATCTGAGGTTTGAGCTTCTTCCAATCATCCTTGTTTGTGTCTGCGTGTACGCCTGTGTGCATGTAATTCTTTGTTCGATT
Organism: Xylocarpus granatum; assembly: GCA_019650275.1. Taxonomy (NCBI): domain Eukaryota; kingdom Viridiplantae; phylum Streptophyta; class Magnoliopsida; order Sapindales; family Meliaceae; genus Xylocarpus; species Xylocarpus granatum. Next base: position 5,979 of record BNST01001141.1, read on the forward strand.
CCCGTTTTAGCTTTATGCCTCTTTAACAGTGTGCCCATGCTTGCAGGTTTGTGCATGTGCATGGAGTCCAACAGGTTCACTTCTGGCATCTGGGTGGGTAATTTATTTCAGGATGACATCATTTCAGCGGAAATAATTTGTTAACTCATTGTACTTTAGCACATTTCTCTTTATTTCTTGTCTCCAGTTATGTTTGTATGCTTTTCTTGTTGGGCCATTTGAAACTGTGTTGTCTCATCTATAAGGGGAACAAATTATCCATGCTAGTGTTATGCATGTTGAATCACTGAAAAGAACTATGTGAATACGGTACCCCTCTGTAGCACAACTGAGAAGAATGGTCTTTATCCTCATTTCAATTTTTCTTGAGCAGTTGTTTCTGATTCTGCTAGTGAGTCCGAAGAGTAAAAACATGTATGCTCAGTGTGGTAAATCAATTGAACAATCTTTTTAAATGTTTATCAATGGGGCGAATCCTTGCTTTATTGTTGGATGGATGATCCTGAGAAGTGGTGATTGTTTTAATTTAGGCTTAGGATGTTAAATCCTAAAGCGTTAAATTTGACATGGTGGTAAGTAGAACTATTACAAAATTTGTATCATTCCTACTGCATAGATTTTGACTTATTTATTTTTACATATTTCTATGAGTTCCTTTCTGATTTGTCTGCAGTAAGAGTAATTGTTCTACTATATTTTTGTTGTTTTAATTTTGATCCAGTTTTAGTGTATTGGAAAGTTAATGTTCAAAATGATTGGTGACTTATGCCTGGTTTAAATCTTTTTTTTTGTTGGATTTCATCATAATTAACCATCACAAATGGAGATATCGTGTTAAAACTTTGTAATTTTCCCCAAATATTTGGGGAATTTTTGGCATATGGCAAAGTGAATGGCGTGCAACTAACTTAGAACGTTTATAAAGGTTTATCCATAATATCTTGCCCTACATTTCATCATAATTTCCTCAATTTCTAGGTCTGGAGATTCAACAGCTCGTATTTGGACAATTGTCAATGAGACCTCTAGATCTGGTTCACAAAATGGTCCTTTAAATGTTGTGGTGCTGAAGCATGTAAAAGGAAGAACGAATGAGAAGAGCAAAGATGTCACTACACTTGATTGGAATGTGAGTTCTGCTTCAATAGTTAGGCTAAAGTTCTCGACAACAATTATTTATGTTTTTGCACTAATCTCCTGTGAATTTTGATGCTTTGCTTTAAACATGCTGTGACTTTTTGTCAAGAAGCACCACCATGAGATTGGCCTTTTTGTCAATACTTCCAACATGGAAGTAAAAATTTGGGAAAATTTTCCAAAATAGTCTTATTCTTAAGGGTCTTATAGTCTTAAGGGTCTTTACATTTTTAGCCAACTTTAATTCAAATTTACCATGAGTAGCCAACCCTAGAAAATTGGACTTAATTGCCCGCATGGTCAAAACAAAAACAAATAAATATCACAGCAACTGGAGACGCCGAACTTAGTGAAGCAAATATCACAGATACTGGAAAAATGAAAACGAAAAAGAATTAGGCTGGTTTAAAATAATTTCATTTTCTTGTGGAAAATGGGATTACTGTTTTATATCATGATGGCATCATGCTTCAATTTAAGCGTAAAATGGAGCCCTGGTGTATTGTTGGTGTTTGATCACAAATTTACCTGCTGAAAGCTAAATTTCTGTCCTTAGTGATCTTAATTGTGCTTGATCATATTTTTTTTAAGGCACTTACTATTTTAAGTGTCTATAAGTATGCTCATTTCAGCTATTCAAGTTTTAAGTACGCTTATTGTGGCTATTAAAATTTTAAGTTTGATAATGCATGCAATTTATCGCTTATGTTAAAAATGAAAGTTGAAAAAAATATATTCTATTTGTTATCTTACTCCTTAAAGTTGAATGTTGACTGTTGAGAATGATGGAGATTTATTATAATCTCTTTTCCTCTAGACACATGTATAGTTGGTGACACTGTTACGACTGCCGCCTCCTACAATGACTACGATCTCCACATTGCTTTCACCTTATAACCACTGCCTCCGTGCCTTTATAGTTTCATTGAAATGCAAACAATCAGATAGTTACAAAGACCATTACTGCTATTACTTCAAGAGTATCATCATGAGTATCACCATCATCACCATTTGTTACCACTGCTACCACCAGTGTGATAGCCACCACCAGCAGTTGTAATACTGTGGTTATATTGATTATCTATAATGCTTAAGTTTGTTAAGATTGTATGGGGCCTTCATCAGATCCATATGCAATCAGCCAAATCTTCTGCTGTGCCTCAAGAATTAGGTTGCTTCAGAATTTGCTGTGACGTTTTTGGTTTCTGTGGATTTGAATCTGCAAATGTGATTTTGCACTGGTAAAAGGTGCTGGGATGGAGCTGATGGTTTTGATGTATTGATGGTGAAGGAAGTGTCCCAATGATATTCTCATCATTGGAATAGGTTGGAGTGATTGTGCCATTCTGTGCGTTTAGTTGATAGTGGTGGTCATATTTTATGCGAAGTAAAATTTTAATAGTAATCTGTAGCATCTTTATGTTTCTAAGAAGCAATTACTGCACTCAAAATTAAACTTGAACATCATATGTTAATTGTTCTCTCCCTTACTGTTGAGATTCTTTTTCCAGCTGCTGTCTCCGGTGTGCGATAGATGCCTGCCTGTATAGTTTTCTGTTGTTTTTCTGTGCAATGGAAGAATTCAATGGTTTTTTTTTCCTCTGCCTGAATGCAGGGTGAGGGGACATTACTTGCAACAGGATCATATGATGGCCATGCAAGAATATGGAGTACAAATGGTAAGTTATTTTGTCTACCTATGTAGCTTCTTCTTAATTCTTTTTTTTCCATCTCATGCTTCTGTATAGGAGTTTTCAATTGGTTGGTTGATATTCTTTGGTGTGCCACAGTGTCTTCAGAGTAAGAATCTTATTGGTTGAAGAGAGAGATGATAAGAAGAGTAGATATAACTTGTGCATAAATTGTAGTATCTGACCAGAGTATGTGTTTAACATTACTTCATCATTATTTAATCAACACTAGCTTCCTGTTGTAGTTCTATCATAATATATGATACTTTTCTTTCTTGCTCCGATGATCTCTTTAACTGATAATCTATAGGTCATTGTGGTCTTAGCATGATAATTAAGTCATTGTTATCATTTTTGATTGACAAAGGACATCAGTTTCAATCATGATGGGTCAGTTTGGGATTTTTTGTGGCTTATAAAATCATATTCTTTTGCTGTGCTGAAGAAATAATTAGTTACAATATGAACTTTGAAGTTTGAAAGCTGAATGTGGTGCACATGTATATTCTATCCCGACCCTCATGTTTTTAGACCTGTCAAATTTGATGTGAACGACAGTTGGAAATGAAAGAAGATTTGGATAATTCATTAGCTTACAAGTTTGCATTCATCCCTCCATTTGTCCATCCTTCCTACCAAATATGTGGAAGAAAGGATAGTATTTTCTCCTTCCCTTTTTCCTTTATCTTGCCTTCAATTCCTCCTACAAGATCAATAGATCTTTTGAAGTCAGTACTCTTATATCAATCTCGCTTTTTATTTAGCTTCTTACTGCATGTTAGGGGTTCTGCAGCTCCTTTTTATTGGTTTTCTTTTTGACTGGTTCAGGAGAATTGAGGAGTACTTTGAGTAAACATAAAGGACCCATTTTTTCCCTGAAGTGGAACAAGAAGGGCGATTATCTTCTCACTGGAAGCTGTGATAAAACTGCAATTGTATGGGATGTGAAGGCAGAGGAATGGAAGCAGCAATTTGAATTTCACTCGGGTACCTTTTTGACATAAGTTTTGAAATCCATGATGTCTATCTGCATTATACCCCTTTTTGTTGATATTAAAACTTCATGTTTGTGATTTTAGGTCCAATGCTTGATGTTGACTGGCGCAATAATGTTTCTTTTGCTACAAGCTCCACAGACAACATGATATATGTCTGTAAAATTGGGGAAACCCGCCCCATTAAAGCATTTGCTGGGCATCAGGTTCAATCTTGTGTTCTATCCCTCTTCATTCATAGTTTGCAATGTCTCTGCCAAGGTGATATAGTAGTTTATTCTGCTGTTTCTCTTCTGTAGAGTTGTCAAATGTGTGGATTTGACTACTGAGAAATTTCAGCATTCCCGATCCAAAGATGGTTCATGATCAATGTAAAAATAAGTACCCAAAAGCAACCCAATATGGTTTAAGACTATCCTGCCAAACTCCCAATCTCTTGACATTAGCAAATTATCAGACAATGTTATGCATAGTATACGTGCGCCTTTCTTCTGGGGTACTCCCCTTGTTTTGACTGCTTGTCATGAAGCTCCTTATGCTCCGTATGAGTTTTTGTCTTCATTTACCAAAAGAGAGAAGAAAAATAATAGAAAGAAAGAGTGAGAGGAAGAAAAAAGAAGATTTTGTTCACTGTCATGCCGTAAAAAAGCTATTTTGGATTGTGCTAGCCCTCCAGTTAAGAACATTTTATGCTTATTGAAGATGTAAAGATTTGATCTTGGTTAGTCAAGTGGAAAGGCATGACTGGATCAATTCTTTTCTTGTAATACTGTCTGTAATTTACAATAGTTTTGAATGTTTGGATAGTGTTAACTGTTGTTAGCTAGACAATGATTAATGGGTAAAGAAAATATGTGAAGTTCTTAAAGGCTAATCTTTTGAGATTTTTGCAATTTCAGGGTGAGGTTAATTGTGTCAAATGGGATCCAACAGGTCAATTGTTGGCCTCGTGCTCTGATGACATCTCTGCAAAGGTTATTTTCTTCCTCTCTTCTTATGAACTAAAGATTTGTATTTTCATAACCTGAAGCAGTTCATTTCTGATCACTTAATTAGTTTCATGGCTTTTAAGTTTTTGTATTGGTGAGACATTACTTCTTGCATTTAGTCCGTGGGCCTGTTGTGCAAGAATTGTATTTCTCTTTCCAGTATTGAGTAGTTTGTTTTTCATTGGGTTGGTAAATCACACAATTTCTTGGTTCAGATATGGAATATGAAGCAGGACAAGTATGTTTATGATTTAAGAGAACATAACAAGGTACTGCTTGTTTGTAATTTCATCACAATCATTTTAATGGATATGCCCTTGCATCTGCATGAATGTTTTTATATTCTCATAATTATTGAATTTTTGTGTTTGCAGGAGATATACACTATCAGATGGAGTCCTTCTGGTCCAGGGACGAATAACCCTAACCAGCAATTGGTTCTGGCTAGGTGTAATTCTACCTTTTATATAGATTTCAAAATGAAGTTGTTATGGAATAATTTTTCCTGTTCTTCCCGGACAATTGTCAATTTGTTTTCATTTCAGGAAAAACAAATTGTTCTTAGATTTTCACAGTGCCAAGCTAATTGCCTACTACTTTTGGCATCATTGCAACATTTTGAATTGTTAAAACTGTAACTTTATTTTTAACTGTAGGTTAATCTTGTATAAAACTTGATTAGTTATTGTTTGTATCCATTTCATAAGTTAAGCTCGTTGTAGAAATGTTGCTGTTGTATTGTACTTTTTTGATTGCCTTCTGCATCTGTGTCAAAGTGTCTCAAAGAATAAAAGTCAAATGTATTCATGATGCATGCTTAATTTTTATTTTTATTATAATTTTTGTTTTGTATTTCATTAGCAGTCTGCTCTATCTTTTTATGTTAGTGAGCAGGCTGCAGGCATATGTGTTTAAAAGTTATCCTTTTTGGTGACGTAGAAATCTTTCAAGTGTCTGCGATACAATTGTTTCTTTAGCCTTGACATATTTTTCTGTTTCTTGATCGAGGAAGATTCTTTTCTATAAAATGTCAAGTTTGATGCCTAAGGGTGAAGTGTGGCCTTCCAGTGTCAAGATGTTAACAGTGTTTATAACGTCGTTCCTTTTCTGTTATATAAATCATGTGCAGACATGGAAACATTTGAGAATTGACTTTCCACATTCTACCTTATCACACTTCTATTAATTGTTGTTTTGCTTACATTATATGGCTTTTTTTTTGGGCAGTGCATCATTTGACTCTACAGTAAAGCTTTGGGATGTGGAGTTAGGGAAAATGCTCTATAGCTTGAATGGACACAGGTTTGTGAACTTATTTTGGAGGAACTAAATAAGACCAGTTATCAAGAATGGTGGATTAAGATGTCGATGTAGTTTTGCTGGATCCTTTGTGCTTGAGATCTTGTCACATGCAATGGATTTTTTATGCTCATGTCTGGATTTTTTTCTCTTTAGCCTTGTTTTTTCTTGGGTACTACTATTTGCAACTGTTAGTTATTGTGATTACCTGTTATGTGCTTTGGCCATATATTTCTAGGTGATCCTGCAATATATTAATGTGCAGCCTAGAGTTAGCATAATGATGTTTGTGGTTGTTTCTGACAAGTGCCTGGTTATTAAATCAACAGGGATCCTGTGTACTCGGTCGCCTTTAGCCCGAATGGGGAGTATTTAGCCAGTGGTTCTCTTGATAAATCTATGCACATCTGGTCGTTGAAGGAAGGAAAGATTGTGAAGACATACACTGGCAATGGTGGTATATTTGAAGTTTGTTGGAACAAGGAAGGTGACAAGATAGCTGCCTGTTTTGCAAACAACACAGTTTGTGTTTTGGACTTTCGTATGTGAGGTATCTGGAAGCTCCCTATGGTGTTGGGACTCAGATGTCTTCCAAGTTTGTGGGAAATCTGGGAAGCTATTTCCGATAGGCTGTAAAATCCAGTCAGAGAGAGGTTTTCCTTGTAGACTGGTAAAAGGTGTAACGTAATGGTGTAGGTTTGATAATTCGTCAGTAGATCAGATGCAAGCATTAGGTATTCATTCTAATCTTTTATGAGTTTGCAACTTAGTTGTTGATGAGACACTAACTTAGTTGGTGATGAGATATTGCCTTGTAGCAGGCGAATTGGTAAATTATCATGTACAGAATTACTTTGTTGAATTAGAGTCCATCATATGACCGAGAATAATTCGTATTGTTATCATCATTATGCTAAAGATTGGTGTAGCCTGTTTGTTGTATTTTGAATGCTATCAATTGGTTTCTTGTTACGAATGCCAGAAGAGGGTCATCATTTGGTTTGAAGAATGTAGTCAATTATTTAGAGGGTAAATTCATTGCAGCAATCAAGGGCAAGGATTACATTATTATGATTCACCAATAATCTCCACAAGAACAAGAACCATACGCGAAGTGGTGAAATCGGTTTCGATCTCTCATAACGATCTTGCGCCCGGTGATTTTCGAAATCAATTTGATAACAGCGTGACAATCCGAACAAACCCGGAGATTCTTCACAATCTTGATCGTAGTCCCTGGTTGAGTGCTAACAAGTCCAAAAGCAATGGCCAGTTTCTCGCTGTGAACTTCAAGGGACAGCCGCTTTTGGATGTTTCCAATGTCATGCAACACGATATCTGTCTGGGGGACGTAACCCTGTGCCTTAACCCAACCATTGATCTCTTGCAACATCTTGTAGATTTCTTTACTCTTTGGATGCCTCCAATCTCCAGCAAGAAACTCGTGTACTTTGTTATTTACTTCAATGGTGCTACAACCAGGCTCCTTCTGGACGCTGTTCTTCTTCATCGAGGTCCTCACCCTTGCCACTTCATTCCAATCACCCTTTGCAGCAAAAATGTTAGAAAGAAGAATATAAGTCCCTGAATTCGCAAGATTCTGGCTAACAAGATACTCTGCAATTTTCTCTCCTAACTCAGCATTACCATGAAGCCTACAAGCTCCAAGCAAAGTTCCCCACAACATTGAATCTGTTTTGATCTCCATGTTCGTGACAAGTTTGTAAGCTTCTTCTAATTGCCCAGCACGACTAAGAAGATCTACCATACAACCATAATGTTCAACCTTCGGTTCAACTGCATACTCCTCTTTCATTGAATTGAAAAATCTCCATCCCTCATCAACCAAACCAGAATGAGCACAAGCCTTCAAAATACCTATAAAGGTTATATCAGTAGGCTCTAATCCAACGCTGCACATTTCATTAAACAACTTCAAAGCATCTTTACTGAATCCATGCATTGCGTACCCTACGATCATTGAATTCCATGCAATGACATCCTTGTTATTAACCGTATCAAAAACCAGACATGCATCCTCCAAACTGCCACATTTACAATACATATCGATCAAAGCAGTACCCACTTGAACATTAATCTTAATCCTAGTATTCTTTATATACGAATGAACCCACCTACCAGACACCAAAGCACCAATCTGCCCACAAGCAGATAACACAGCCACTATAGTCACTTCATTGGGCATTACTTTCACCGCCAACATTCGCCTAAACAACCCCAAAGCCTCGTTGGGCAACCCGTGTTGTGCATACCCATCAATCATCACGTTCCAACAAACGACGTCCTTCTCCTCCATCTGATCAAACAGCACTCTCGCTGAGGATACCTCTCCATGTTTTGCGTAACAGGTCATCATCGTTGTTAAAGAAACCAAACTCCTTTGAGTCATAGTTTCAAACAGTTTCTTCGCCGACGAAACATCACCTCCTCTTGCATAGATATCAACAAGACTGGTCCTCACGTATAAATTCTTATCCAAACCAAACTTTATAGTGTGCGAATGGAGTGCTTTTCCCGGTTTTAATGGACAAGATTTTAGTACGGACGAAAAAGAGAACGCATTGGGTTGAATATTATCAGTTAGCATTTGCGAGTAGTAGAGAAAGGCTTGTTCATAGTAACCGTGTTGTGCATGACAGTGAATGATTGCTGTGTAAAGGAAAATGTTTTTGTTATGGGTTTTGTTAAAGAGGGTGATAGAGTAGTTGAGGCGGTTGAGAGAGGAGTAAGTGCGGAGGAGATTGAAGTTAAGGAGGGGCTGATTATGAAGGTTCTGGCGGTAGATAGCTGCGTGAATTTTGAGAACTTGCCTGATGCATTTAGAGTTGGAGATTATGAGGGCGAGTTTGTCCGCTGGTGGAAGGCGGGAGGTTGTGGCGTGCGGTGGCGGCGAGATGTTGAAAAGAGAGGTAGAGGACATGATTGTCTTTAATGGGTTTTCAAAGTTTTTGCGCCATGGGTCGTCTGTTTGATTAATTTGTTTGGGAGAAGTCGAGAATCTCGATTCTTTGTCGAATCTTTCCGAGACTATTGAAATTCAAACCTCAAATTTCAAATGGGCTCTTTGAGAAGTATTTGAATTCAAATGATTGAGCATTGAACGATTACCAATCCACCATGATTAAGTGGTAAAGATTTTCCGGCAGTTCCATCGTGAAGACGACGTTGAAGGGCATTTGTGGCATTTCAACCTTCCTACTGTCTTAGAGTCAAAATATTACATTTTTGTGTTAGTTTTCAATAACGGAAAGCAAATGATATTATTATGTGAAACTACGCCAGCATTACGGCCCTCCTGTCCAGTCTTCACATGCCTCATTTCTCAATCGCCGACCGCCGACTACGAGCTGCCACTTAGACTTTGAGGTTCGATCTGCTTCTTCATTTTTGTTAACCATTCCCCGATGTTATTGTAATGATTTTAATTGTTTTTTCTCAGCTAAATTTTGTAAGAACAAAATCAAAACAAAAATAGGAAAAACATGCCTTCTCTCCAAACAGCGTTGCCCCCAGAACTGGCCAACAATGCGATTAGAGTTAAGTATCTACCAATTTCTTCAATTTTACAATCACAACGCATCATATTTATAGTTCTAATGTGGGAAATTTTTTAATTTTAAAATTATTCTATGAATTTCAGCTTTACCGAGAATGCCTTCGAAGAGCTAAATACATAGGCCATCAGGTACACGCCTGTTTTCTTGATATTCTTAGTATGGTTTTACATTTTGAATTAAAAGCTAAACTCTTATTTTGGCGATGCTGAAGATCTGATTTATTGTATGTTGATTATGGTAATTCATAGTTTCGTATGTATATGCTTTGGTGAACAAGTCATGCCCATAGAAAAATCTCGAGCTGAAAATGAATAAAAACCACCTCGCATGGATCCCTTATAGCTCTTAGAAAATGGGCAGAGAAGGCGATAACCTGATAGGGAATTTTGATAGAACAGTTGGTGAAGGATAATAATGAGCAGTTGCAAATTATTATTATTATTATTATTATTTTTGAACATTTGTGCACGCCTGCTAACAGTACAAATACTGAGATCATGCAATTAGGGATTATGCAAATAGCTTAAGAGCCAAAGCTAAATTCAATGCATTTACTGCAAATATGGAACTGCACAATTTAGTTTGTTGATAATCATCTTGTTCTATATAAAATAGCTGAATTTGAGATCAAGTATGGAAGTAAACATCCAACTTTGAAATGAAACGAGAAAGAGTGGGATAAAGAGGAGGCAGTGACCATACTTTCAATGGTGGAACGTTCTAGAGTGTAATGTTGTAGTTTATGCTTTAGGTCTATTATAGATGGCATCATTCATAAATTTTTGGGCTTTATGAATGTAACAGGAGAAATTAATTGTTAAGTGATATATGAATGGTGAATAAATGATTTGACCAAGTTCACTGGTAAATATTTCAGTGTGTGATTTATGCAATGTCAAATCTCAAATTCAAACAGTCTCGTGTCTGCTCAAGTAAAGGTTAAATACTAATACTATTTACCGGCTTGCAATTTTTTATTGCAAAATGCTGTGTGGAGATGAGTCCTTGCATTGAATTCTTGGCATTCTTTACCCCTCTAATCAAGCTGCCTGCCTTGGCCGAGGTTATTTTCTATATTCCTAGTATAATTTGCAATGTTGGTATTCTATCTGCTTACTTGTAAAATCTTTGCTGCAGTTTTAATAATTTTCTCTAGATTCTCAAGAAGTTTAAGATCCTAGTAAAATTTGCAATGTTGGTATTCTATCTGCTTATTTGTAAAATCTTTGTTGCAGTTTTAATAATTTTCTCTAGATTCTCAAGAAGTCTAAGAAATTAACTCCAGTTCTTGTTAAATTATAATGCAGAGACACAATACAGAACTTCTTGTTGATATGGTGAGGCAGCAATTTAAGAAGAATATGCATGAGACTGACCCAGAGAAGATTCAAAAGTTGAAGGATGAGTAAGTTTCAGCTTGTCTTGTTTCTAATGATTATAAGTGGCAAGGATAAACTGTATCAATGCACCACATTAGGTGAATAGCTCTTCTTCTTTGCACTGAATCCTTCAGTACATACTTAGCCTTTTCTTTCCACTTGATCCATTTCTTGTGTTAAAGTAATCGGCTAAATTGACACGTGTATTTGTTTTCAAAAGATTTTTTTCTGGCAACATTACGTTGAATGTCTTTCTGGTATGCAGCGCTGCGAGGGGACTCATAAACCACATACTATACGAGTCAGAGAGGTTGTCTGGTCGTAAATTCAGCAAGAGTTCCTGATGCTGTTTTGAATGTCCCTGTTTCTCAGATTTCATTTGATGTAGCTTTTGAAGGCTTTAGCAGTAGCTTAATTAATAAAAAAAAAGGTTGAGACTTGACGCAAGGATTGCTTCATTTTTATGATTTTCATCATGTAGGTTTTTATACAATTTCGGCAACAGCAAGAAGAGAGTTTATCAGACTTCTTTAAAGAAGCATTAGTTTGTAGTGGATGATGATAGTAAATGTATGTTGATGATCCCACATTTTTACCATTCTATTGCTAACGTAATTGTTAAAGTCTTCTTATTAGCCACCTGCAAGCAAATACCCTCCTGCTTTAAGTCTTCTTCTTCATGTTTTTCTAGACAATCAGAATTTCTCTTAGGAATTTTGACCTCCACGGTTACTTTAGGCATGATAACTTAACCAATTAACCATGGGGTCTTAATTGTCACGATATACGATCCGCCAGGCCCATTCAAATTGGATTCAGAATCAATAGACCAAACTTAAGTGGGTCGGGTTTATTCAGTAGCTAAACAAAACGCTGCCGTTGAGCGTAGGGTTTAATTAATTAATTCCATTTGCCTAAAACCCGTTCTGCTGAAGATTTTACGCTACTGTTTTGAGTGAGAAACGCGAAACAGTTCACGGAGAGATGGCCGGGCGCTGTGGATCTCTGCCAAGGACAGTTATGTCCACCGCTAGATCTTCGTCAATCAGATCAGCATCAACATCAACATCATCCGTCCCTCATCTCCGCCCTTCATCGTCACCACTTCACACCAACCGCCTCCACTCTCGCCGCCCCCTCCTCTCCCTCCCCACCAGGTACCCTCTGCCCCAATATTTTAACAATCACTTGCATGAATATGACTTTGTTCGTATATTTATATGAGCATTTTAATGTAACAATTGATCCGTAGTGGCAGGCCTATTGGAGCCTTAGGATGCACCCAGTCACTAATGCCGCTCCACAGCGTGGTCGCTGCCACTCGGCTGACTTCTCACATCTCTGCTGCAGTCCGTGCTTATTGTGAGTTGTCCCAAGGTACCTAGCATTTCTATTCCTTTTCCAAGCCAATCTATTATAAGCTTGTTCATTGCTTTTTATTTGCGTACATCTGTTTTGTGTCCCGCCCTTGGAGATAATTAGTTTAAGTTGTTTCAGTTAAGTTTCAGTTTGTTCTAGAGCTCACCAAATGTGGGTTGTTAGCTTTTAGGCTTTTTTTTTATTTCCTTTAGTTGTGGTGATATTATCGTATGCGTTAATAATCTTAAAATGTATTTGTGTGTCTGTCATTAAACATGTATCACAATTTCATACAGGCAGGAACCACAAACTTTTTACTGCTATATTTTTTAACCTTGTGTGGTTTGGACATTGGGGAGATTATTTCTTGCATGTTCTTATGATTTATCATGTCCATTGAGTAGTGTGGATTTCTTCTTTGTAATATTGCTATACTTTATTGGAGAATTCCACTGGTAGTTGTTTAATGTTTTAAATTCTAGCATGTAATGCTGCGTATAGAAGAATGGAAGGCAATTATCTTAGTGCCTTACACAAGCAACTTTGGTTAAGACAATTGGATGTTGGCTTGCTTTTATAACTCCTCACTGGGAGCTATTTCTTTGGCCATGGACTTTCAACTGCTAGCAATCTATTTGAAACTTCATATGCATGTTACTTTAAAAGTATCGCTTCTATAGCAGAGCATATACTTAGCTATTTAGAATCCTCTTGCCATGTAAACTTATGTGTATGATTGCTTTAGTTGTATAAAAGTCTTAAGTCACTCTTTTCAGCTCAGCAAGCTATTTTACTCATTTCTGTGCTGGTTTCTTGAACACACTATTGGACTGTTAGAATATTTTGTGACCACAAATTTTTTAAAAGAATTTCTCCTTTTTGTTCCCTAGAAAATTTAGTTTTGGCCTGTACTTGATTGCTTGGAATTTGAACACTTTACTACCTCTGGCTGTGATTTCACGCTTCCAAGGTATAGAACAACAAGCAATTGAGAATAGTAGATTCCTGGAATAGATGCACCGAGAAATATAAAGCTTGCAACTGAAGTTTGTTTCATATATATTTTGGAGAATTGTACATTGAACTCTTTACAAAAGAGGACTATGCTGTGATAGCATATAAAACTGTTTTGTAGTAGGCCGTAGTCTTGAAAATTTTATCACCATTATTGCCGAGTAGGAAGTTGCATCTTTGGATGATATGTGGTGCAACCTGTCAGATGAACTGCCTTATATATATGGTCTAGATATTGAACTTTCATTACCTATATTAATGCTTTCTTTGTAGTGATTCTCGTGTACTTTGAAAGTAAAGCTTAAAAAAGCCTTTGGGAACACCAAATTTTAGTGAGACCCACTCATTTTTCTTTTAATATTTAATATTTAATATTTAGTGTTTTCATTTCACAATAGTTGTGGTTTAAAAGTCAACACACTTCAATATCAAATGAAGCCTTAACAGACAATATTTTTCTTTTATTCCTTGGTGGGGGTGACATGTAAAAGTTGGAAATAGAATTGATAAGGTGTTGGCTATGACAATTAGAATGTTGTAGACAGTCACATTTATCCTTCTCAATTTGAATGATTCTTCCTAAAATTACTGAATCATTGATCTGAATGCTTAGGAACTATTAGTCTTCTCGCACTATATTACTAGAAATGAAAGGGTTTTTTTTTGGTCTTCTATCCTATTAGAGAACATACTACCTTTGGGAAGCTTGTGCAACTGCATGTACAGAAAAGACTTCTATGAAAATGGATAGGATGCAAAGTTACTTTTGCATTTTTTTTTCCTTCTGTTTTATGGGTGTTTGGCTGGGGAGAGGGAATGATCTTAAAAGTTGCCAATATTGAATCATATTTGTTATTTCATTTCCCTTTAAATTTTTTCAACATGAAGTTCACTGAACCTTTAATCGACTTGAAAATAATTCTCACAATCAAATAGGAACATGTTTTCTAATGGTTTTCAGAATTCAATTCGGCTTCATATCTACTGCTATTTCTTGCAACATCTTTAACTTTTATTTTATTTTTTAAAAATTTTCTTGTTTATGTTATGTGCCATGATGGTAATTTGGAATTCTATGCTGAACTAATTATAGTTTTTCCCGTGTATTCTAGGTACTTAAATAAACTATTGGATAGGCACACATGCGCGGCACCAAATCAGAGTTGAAGTATGTCAGATGGAGATTGTCTTTTGAAATAAAAGACATGTGAGTTCTATTTTAATTGTGGTTCATTTGGAAGTATGCTTCCCACCAAGTTGGGAGTAATTTGAGAACATTAATTGACTAGATGGGTATTTTCTAGAACTGTCATGTCACCTGTTCTTTACATAAGCCAGTCAACTGGCATAGGCTTGCTGGGATTTTGATTTACAAAACCATATTATGTGCTCTGCAATTTCTATGTATTTAATCTTCAAATTCTATCTTTGAACCATTTTTTTGGATTGGGTCTGATGTTGGAAGTTAGAATACATGTTTTGGGCTGGTTGACACCCAAATAATTAAAAAGCAGTGGTTTGATCACCAATCAAGTTAGTTGACTGTAATCGGGCTTTTCTTTTATTTCATTCTTGAGTATTATTCACACTTACTGTATACGATGCCATGGGGAGTGACATAAAGGTTGCTTATTAGTCATTCATTGTGTCAACTAATTGACAAATGAGATTTGATATGAGCACCTACTGGCTGCTTATGGATAGATTGATCTTATCTTTATTGCAGACCGTCTATGGTAAATGAAAACGACCATTCGTGATTTGTCAAGTGCATTGTCTTCAGATAAAAGCATTATATCTTAGATATTTGTTCGCGAGATGGAACATGCTTCTGGTAGCATTCGCCCTGGTCATGCTTAGGCCAAAAAATCTCAGATACCCCAATAAAGAAACTACTTTTTACAAATGAATCAACGCATATTAAGCCTTCGGCTGTCACAAAAATTAAGCATGGTAAATTGAGGTAGCACAAAACAGAATACGTAGAGGCTAATGCTCATTGATATGCCCTTATTCCAGAGCACATGCGAGTGTTAGACCGTGCCAGGCAATCTGCCCCGCATCATCAAATATGTACAGTGTGGTTTGTCTAGTCTTCCAGCAACAGATTATGGTCTTTAGCAGGCGACTATGAGTCTGCAGTTAGGGAACAGTGCATTTCCTTTTTATTTTCGGCCACTGTTTTGGATAATTTGGTTTTGACGAGTCTCATATGCACCGTACATTCCTCTAACTCTTCTCACCTTTGCATTTTTTTTTCCTCAAATTTTTTACGTGTTACTCATAAATTGTGAATTGGAATGGAAAAGTTGAGAATTATAACAGGAGTTGAAGATTGTATTAGACAAATCGAGGAGTTGTATGTGACATGCATAGTTGCATGCGCCATGCTTTTACCCTTCCAATAAATTGGAACGCTCTAGGTTCAATATGGGAACCCTACTTGTTACATTCCAAATACAGGCTGCCACAAGTTCTTCTGAAAGTACCTGGTCGGTCGATCATCTTGAGACTTGGAATAGATTGGTAGTTTTGGGCCACTGTTGGCTATCGGCCGTGGAAATTTAGTCTGGATTTGAAAAGGTTCACGAGTTCAGTGTCTCACCAATTGATCTAATAAACTAGGCATTGTAGACCTTCACTTTCCCAGGTTAATTTAATGCCAATTTGCTTCGTTACGTATTTAAAGTACAGAGGTTATAATTGCTGGGTTGAATTATCCACGAATTATACTCAGTGAACTTTCATTGTATGATGATGAAAGAAAAATACCAAGTTGCAAGATTTAAGCATTTTGTTACCAAAAAAGGCAAGAAAAAAAATAATTCCGAATTTGTTCTCTCTGTTAACACGAATTTAGCGATGCAAGGGAACAAGAGTGGTAGCAGTAGGAGCAGCACCTGGAGTCATTTTCCATCATAGATGGCTCAAAAATCTTGCCTCTTATTCCCACATTCCAACATCAGCATCAACCCAGCATAGGCTTACCCAGACAATATATCAGAGAAGGATTGCCTTAGTTCTTATTCGCAGATTCTTTGCTCTAATACGGTTATAGCAGGCATGCTTTAAAAGCATTGGTGCAACTTGGGATTGCCACGTTGTTCGTTTCTTTGATTTTTCTCTTGTCGTTTTCTACTTCTGTTTTGTTGACAAATGCATCTCACCTTCTCAGAATCAGTGCTTCCATGACATTCATGCAAATGCTTTAATCTGATACCCAGATAAGACGATGACTGTTCTGGAGCAGCTTCATGTATTGACTTTGTTCAAACACTAGAGGACTACATTTTACCATTTGTGTTTGTAATTATGTTCTTATACGTCAGTAGTTTTATGGTGATATTTGTTAAATGTCCAACTATTCGTTTCGTGATTTAATGAAGCAAGAACAGAAGATTTTGAAATGCAGGCACAGTTGTTGCTGATTATCATTGCTATTATAATTGTTGGCTTAGACAAGATAGTTCGTTACTGCTTGTCAGTCTTGAAACGAAAACAGGGGAGTCCTCATATGGGTTGCCCCACAACTGTTAGAATATCAATGATTTGGTGCCTGCCGAAATGCCAAATTTAATTTGTTTAGCATTTCTAGATTGTGATAAGATATTGATTGTTCACTCTCTGTTTCCTAGCAATTTGGCTTGTGATATAAAACTCACTGATAAGACAAGTCTGGGGTTCAAGATCTGAGTCAGCTTTCCAATAACACAATTATTTTTATCTCAAAGAAGCTTCAGCATCAAAGCTGCTTTCATCACCATCCCAGCTGTGGGGAAACTGAGCCTTTTGTAATTTGGAAGTATTGTTAGATCAGAAAAGATTCTGAGAATAATCACAAGTGGTTCTCAATGCTCATCTCCTACTGTACATGTGCAGTGCTCGCTACATTAAAACATCCACATAGATCCTCTTGTTTTTATTAAGAAAGACACCAACATTTCAACCAAAATAATAATAAAAAAAAATTAACAGTCCCACTTCCCTGCTACTTTTTCTTCAACATTGTTGCCAGTCAGTCACCTGGGCCCTCTTCAAAACATCTCAAATAATGTCATTTAGAATAGAGTTTAATCTCCTTGGGAATTACAACATGCACCAAGTAACCGTTTATAAATACTCTCTCTTTACCCTTGAGGATTTGATAGAAGCTTACTGCTAGTAATTTGGAGAAAGTAATGGAGATGAGAGCTGTTCTATTGCTTTTGCTGTGAGACTTAGTGAATTTCAAAATCCTATCCTTTTTTACAGCCAAAATGGTCCACTTTCTGTACAATCTGTGTCGAACCATTCTTTCCTAGACTTTTTAAAGGTGAGAACCGCATCTATTATACTGTATACCATAAATGGGAAAACCTAACCTTTGTAAGATCAATACTGTGAAGCACATGGAAAGGGTGGTCCATATTTTACAAAATCCTGCATAGGAGATCGAACACTATGGTATGGGTCAAATGAGATAAAACACATGATGCTCGGGACCATGTTATTGCTTTCCAGGTTCATTGAATGCAATTTGTTCGGCCTTTAATGGAAATTGAATAACCAATATGTACACTTATGAGTTCATTGTCAGACTGAATTCTTTGTTCTGTTTATCGCAATTTGTAGTTTGACTGTTAAATGTTAATTGCATTATTGTTAGTTAAGCTATTGTTATCTATTGAGAGAAATAAAAATCAGAAAGTATAAATCCTCTGTTACTGATCCGTCAGGCAAACAGCATCATATATTTGATGCCATAGAAGGTGTGTTGAAAAGGTGATATGGATTGAGCAAGGAATCCTAAGTTTGATAAGACTAACACTGTTAGTTGACATAAGCATTTCCCCCTCAAATGTCCAAGCATCACATTGAGGTAACACCACATACATTTCATTTGTTGTAATTTTAATAATAATGGATGCTACTTTACTTCCCTGTTTAACACATTTCCTTCTGTCCATTAAATTCTTAAGTGATCTGATCTATCCCTATTTAAGAGCAGCACCATAATTTCTTTAACCCTTTATAGCATAAGCTGGTTTTTCTTTTTACACTTCAGAATTGAGTGGGCTGGTTCTGCTCTGGTAATATGACTTACCAGAAGGAGGAAGAAGCTGGTGAGATATCATGCAACAATCAAGATGCTGAAGCAAAAGCAGACGACAACAACGAAAGCAGAATCAAAGAAGATAATAACTTGGGGCATTGGCTGACTTTAGGCATAAACAAAGATGAAGCTTTGTCAACAAGGGGAGACAGTGATCAGCAAACTAAACCTGTCCCTAGCAACAAGATTTTCTCATGCAACTTTTGCTTGAGGAAGTTTTATAGTTCACAAGCTTTAGGTGGTCACCAGAATGCACACAAAAGAGAAAGAGGAGTTGCAAAAAGGTTTCATTCTCATAGGATGATGATGAATTCGATCGGAGTCCCCTTCAATTCTCTGCCTGTCAGATCACTCGGCGTCCAGCCTCATTCTCTTGTGAACAAACCCGGCAGAGAATCAGGGCCAAGTTTGGTAGCAAGATTTGGTGATGCCAACACAGGGTTTGGAATGATGCCTTGTGCACCATTCACGATTGAAGAAACTATGTTTTGGCCTGGAAGCTTTCGCGTCGAGAATTCACCAAAACAGGCATCAGATTTTCAAAAGCTCGACCTGAATCTCAAGTTGGGATAAATTCTAATAGTCTGTAGCTCTATATACACGTTATTTTTCTTCTTGAGTTGAAATCCATGTCGTATGCTATCAATCAAATAAGGATGAAAATTAGGTGCATGGAACAATTGATAGCCTTTATATATCATATGGGAACTTTGTACTTGCAGCTGCCAAAACATTTTGGTTCTGGTGCTACGAGATTTAGTAACAAATTCAGTACAGTTTTTGTGTGTCAAGTGTTACCTTGAATCTTGCCATCATTGTACTACTGAATATAATAGGTCCCCGCTTGTGTTCGGTCATTGCAGAAAACTGTAAGCACACGTGTTTATTTTGATACAAAGTTGTACTGTTACAAAGTTTGTTCAAGTGTCGCATCTTGTTGAACAATCATAGGCCTACTTAACAGTAAACATATAGTCAGGCTCACAGACTCTACTGTGATTGTTGGGCTCTGACCACTAAATCTGTACTCTTCTTCTGCTACAAAGGCAAAACTGTCGTATGAGCATCTCGGGGAAGGATTCTCAGTTCAATGGCTGAAACCCAAAACAAATGCTGAATGTTCCTCCTTTTCTAAGAAGTAAAAGGCAGATCATATTAGAACCCACGGTTTTTCCATTGAAAGGATTGTATCTTCTTTTGAGAAAAAATAAAATAAAATTGGGTTATCACTACCCTCTTATTTGTCAACACACCAGCTATAGTGCTATGAAAGTGTTCCCCTATTAAGAATCAGAATATTAGTGAGATGGTCCCAGCAACAAGGACACAAGTAAGGTAGTTTTAGCCAGACTAGATTCTCAAGTATATATTGGGCCTTGGGGATTTGCGTGATGGTATTGGCCCTTAAGGCCTAGAATTTTAGCCCATAATGTGTAACCAATCCCATTGAAATGACGAAGGAGAATTGCTGTGACTGTGAGTGTATGCAACAGCATTTTCCACAATAGAAAAATGACCTAAATTTCTCAACCTCCATTGGTCAAAGCCTTTGTAATAATGAAAAAAGAACGAAAAAAAAGGAGCAATTTCCGTTTTGATATATGCTAACCATACAATGCATCTCTCGCTGGCAGACAAAATAAAATTAACCTGGAACTATAAGGACACCTACATCAGCCGTGTGAGATTAAACAAGAAATTCAATTCCATTGACCGAAGTTAGGCAGCATGCAGCCTGCAAAATCTAACATCCATACCAGCAAGCCTACATGAGAAAAGATGATAGCTGAACCCCTAACCCACCAACCTTGCTTTTTGCTTGTTGCCTTCGACTTTCTAATCAGAATATATGAAATGATATGTGCGTCACATATATGAAATCAGAAAAATCTACCCCACCTTCTGGCCTGTCTCTTTCTTGCTCTTGATTATACTTTCTTGAAGTCTTTAAATTTGGACATGACAAGCATGCATACAACTTCTACTTGTACACTATTTACTTCCAAATTAGTTCAAGTGATTGTTTAAGTATATCTGTACAATTTTTCATGTGTCATAAACGTGGAGAGCCAGCCATTCATTAAATCAATATCAATGATAACACTAGCTCGGTTTGATGGTTGTAACGTACTATGGATAGTGATAGTATTAAGTTCGCCTTATGTCATGTGAGAGGTAATGTCAAAGCATGATAGTGGTTGTTTTGATCGGGTAAGAAAGAGCCCGAAATGGCAAGGATGAATCATCAATTATCATTGATGTGCCAATAATGTTCATACATAGATACATCTACCCACTTGAACATTCATTATCATTTGTCCAATTCTGTCAAACTCAAATCGCTCAAAGGTGAGGGAGCTCTCGTATTGGAAAAGCATTGAATCTAATAAGCATGCCTTTGCCTGCTTCATTTGAGGTGAGGAAATTCAGATTGTTGCTTGCCGACTAAACCGATATAATTGTTCTTCAAGTATAATTTCCAATGGCGAACTTGACGAGTCTATCCCTGTTAAAATGTCATGCAGAGAGACGGCATGAAGTCGCAGAGACGTAAAAAACAGTAACTCTCTAAGGAACAATAGTTCGGTTGAATGATAATTAAAGAGATTAATTTATGAGTTGCTAATACGAATCAAATAATCTAATTAACCCTAATTCGTAAAGTTCTAGAATTTAAGACTAGTTTATGGGAAAAGGTAAAACACATCCTGAAATTTTCTAAAATTGAAAAGCAACAAAACAAGAAATCTTTTGTGACCATTTAAACTTACCCCACTCATCATACAATCCTAAATCGATCACACCACAGCCATGACTATCATTTTGAACCACAGGATCTTGTAGGGATAGTTTCGTCAGAGCACGTTTGCATGCCAAGAACTTCAACTTGTATAATTGACAGGGTCATTGAATAAAAATGCCTAGCATTAATCGAAAAAGGAAGTTTGGCGGATACTACATCTCGGGTGTGAACACAGTTCGAATCTTTCAGGTACGCATGCGCCGCCCACCACCGGCCCACACGTGCAAGTAAAGAACTCAACGCTAATGTTTGCAACTAGAAGAAAAGGCCAAAGAGAGGAGGAAAATGCATGCAAGAAAAGCAATCAAAGTACCACATACGGTGAATGAACAACTGGCTATGCCCCTGCGTGCCCATTTTCTTTTACATTCCAATGTCGGTGCATACTTCGTTAATAATGTAATGAAAGATGGACGCTAATAATGAAAAAGAATACAGCATTGTAGTTTTCCAAAGAGAAAAAGGCAAATGGGTAAGCCGTGGAAGTTTTAAATTTCAGAACTGATTTACACAAAATTTCTTTTTAGGTTTTGAATGGTTTTCAACCCATCAAGCATCAATTGCCACATTGTTTAATGTTTTTGGGGCAATAAGATAAGAAATTTCAGTAATCGAAACACTCTGATCGCAAACCATGCTGTAATATAGGACGCCATGAAGGCTAACACTCAGCTTCCTCTTTCATATATGTTTATCCTTAGATGAAGCCCGTATCTCAATTATTGCACAGCCACAGCCACATCCACTTACGTGATTGTCCAAACGTGAGACAATGACTCTCCCCTACCATGCGTAAGAATCTGGAAATGATCGGTTTAATTACTCGTTAGAATATTGATATTATTATCATCTTCAAGTTACATTAATTTATTGCACCTTCTTTTTCTTCTTCTACCTCTTCGTAATCTGTAAACGTACGGAGTGGCGTTCCTAACTTGTAAGAATATGCTAATAACAGGAGGAGGTAATTAGGCAAAGAAATAAAGAGGACTAGTTGGTGTCCACTATTGCAATATCTGCCTAACAGAGGGACCGCATACGCATGGTGATCTTTGAAAATATTGCGAAAGAAATATTGATTGACTGCTCTATATTTTTCTTTGTTTGGGCAAACAAGTATAACCAATTTTGCACTTAGTTCATGACATTTTTACGAATGTGATTATGCTAGTATACCATTGACAATCTTTTGTTTGACAGTCTAAACACTCCATATGATCATGAAGGATAATTCTTAACAGTTGTTGTCTCGGATAAGATCATAAGAGGAAGATCGTGTGGTTGAGTTGTGAGCATCTTTTAATTCCAAGGATTTGAAATTTGAGTGAGTTATGCTAACGAAAGTTCACTGTTAATCATTACGCAGAAGAAACCTGAATTGCATTTCACGACCGGTCACCTCATAGTCACACGCAAAATCAACGTACCACCCGGTAAAGTAAAAGTCCTATCCCTGCTCTACTCTTTTAACACGTAAACATCCTGCCAATTGTCTGTAGTTGAGAAGTCGCTTTCCATCGACTGCGTGCGAAAATTTTCAGAACTAATGAATGCATTATGTATTGTCATGCATGCATGACCCCTGAAATGAGAATTAAGGTTGCATGATCAAGAATTCGTCCATCATTAAATGGGTAACTTGTATTTTAATCTTTGAGTATTAGTTATTAAAATTCCAAATCAAATGCACCTAATCCTCAAATAGAGGTGCCCTGAATTCTCTCTAATTCTAATAATCGCCTTAATCGACAAAGTATATCGATGATGCAAAATGGTACAAACCCAATCATTAGTTGCTATGGGTGGTAATTTGCATTCGATCAACAAAAATAATTACAATGAAAATTTGATCGATCTTTATCCATGTGCTTGTAATCATTAGCCTTGGTCTTTTGATGAGCTGTAATAGTGCAACTTGGATTGTAAAATGAAGGAACATCTACACGTGATTCATTGAAGCCATTTCTTTTCACTCAATGGTATCCATTTCAGGAACAGAATAATCAATGGCAGATGCTAATTATCCATTACTCAGAAGCAATTTACTTTGTCTTTCCCTATTACCTTCACCAAATCAAAGAGATTGACAATTAACAACCTCTTTCTTCCAAATTATACATCACTAGTGGTATAAAGCCATATCACTTTATACTCATGAGAATCATGGTGAATTGATAATTAATTTCTCGTCCACGACAAATTTATAGAAAGGCACATGATTGAAATTACACAAGACCATGTGATATAAGTAAAATAGTAATATTGTTCGGAGTATACAGGAGTGTGATCTAAATTTTATTAAAATTTCTCATATCTCATTACTTCTTTTTGTTTGTAAAAGATTAGTCTGAGTTGATTGTAAAATCAGTTGTATAATTAATTTAAATAGTTAAGTCATTAGCTTTTTAGACATAAAACATTTAAAGTTATGATTTATTATTAATTTACTTTAAATAATTATACAAAAAATAAGCTTAAGTTAAAAAAATAATAAAAAAAAATTCCTTTGAAATTCATTATTTTTTTTTCGATTTTTTCTTTCGTTTTTTAATTTTGAATTTGCTTGATAGTCTTTTAATTTGTTGATAGATCCTTCAAATTTTATTATTAATCTTAATTTTCAAAAGTATGTTTACACCAATTTAAGAGGATCCATGACTGAATTTACTAAGAGATGGTAGGCGAAATTAAATTTTTTATAACTTTTCATTAAAATTTAAAAATCCCATTTTTATAAGAGAAGAATTATAGAATTTTTGATCCAAAATGGTTGGTGTAACAAAAAAATGCATGGAAAATAAACTAAGAAATAGCTGGAGTGGTTAAGGAATGAGATGTGCATCTACTTCTAGCTATCTAACTGCTCAAATCAATGAATCTTGCTTTTAATTTAATGTAAAATACCTTTGGATTATGTTATTGTCAATGTTTATATACTAAATGTTACAATATATATATATATATATAAAGATTGAAAATATTTTAATTTGTATAAAAAAAATTTTAATTTTACGTAATTTTTATACTAATTTTTTAACTACTAGATTAATACATTTTTAATAATTTAGATTAAATTTAACTTATATAAAATATTATAAAATTTAAAAAAAAATCGTAATTCTTCTATATATATATATTTAATTAAAATTATTATAATATAAAAACATCTCATAAGAAGGTGAAGAAAACGATGGCATATGCAAAAGCTCACCTACCCTACATCAAGAACAGGTACAAAACACAAATTTTAATTAAATTAATTTTAATTAAAGATTAAATCACATTCATGTGATCGCTGAGCGTAGAATACTTATTAGTTAGTTAGTTAGTTAGTTAATTAATACCTTCTCTATGATAATCATCTTGTTAGAATAAAACTACAACTTGTTTAAAGCATTAGATATAGCAAAATTCTATGCCGATAACGACAAACAAAAAAGTCCAGCCGGCCGCCATCGCTATTGGGCCCAAAAGATATGATGACGTGGCCGACATGTGAACCCCACATGTTGT
This sequence comes from Xylocarpus granatum, assembly GCA_019650275.1. Classification (NCBI taxonomy): domain Eukaryota; kingdom Viridiplantae; phylum Streptophyta; class Magnoliopsida; order Sapindales; family Meliaceae; genus Xylocarpus; species Xylocarpus granatum. The sequence continues at coordinate 30,828 of BNST01001141.1, forward strand.
GTCTTTAAGCTACATCAACGCCTGCGCATGACGTCTTCTCCTCCAATAAAAGCACGCTTTTGGTTAATTCTTACACCAATCCGATATCTGAATTCCCTTTCTGCATTTTAGAACAATCACATTCTGTGTTATTTTTTTCTCTCTGCTTCAATTTCAGTTTCTAGTTTCTAACTTGCTTAGTCTCTGTGATTTTTTGGTCATGGCCGTTGGTACAGCTCCACCCTCAGCACTGGCTCCACCCTCAGCACTGGCTCCTTCTGCTAGTGGCAAGCATGCACCAGGTCTTAAGTTCATAGACGAGGTGACTGAAAATACCGACCCTGTTCAAGAGAGGGTTTTGGCTGAGATACTCAGTCGAAACGGTGACACTGAGTACCTCGGCCGATTCAAACTTGACGGTGCAACAGACAGAGAAACCTTCAAGTCAAAAATACCTGTGGTTACTTATGAAGATCTTCACCCAGAGATCCAGCGTATTGCTAATGGTGATTGCTCTCCCATCTTGTCTGCTGACCCAGTTTCTGAGTTCCTCACTAGGTGAAAATTTCAAATCTTACGGTTTACATTCCTTTCTCATTTTCCTTTTGGAATTATTTTGTGATTTTGTTATGTCAAATCTGGAAATTTGCAGTTCTGGGACTTCAGCTGGTGAAAGAAAACTGATTCCAACAATTCATGAAGACCTGGATCGCCGCCAGCTATTATACAGCCTTCTCATGCCTGTTATGAACCTGTGAGTATTCATTCTTTTCCTCTTAATTTATTGAAGAGATATTTGATTTCTGTTGGTGACCTAAATATATAAATGCTTTGGCTTCTATTATATTTTCAAGGTTTCCTGTCTTTGTTGACTACCAATTTGCACATATATTTCTGTTTCTCTTGTGATATATTGTTTCTCATTGCGATGACAGTTACATGCCTGGTCTGGACAAAGGGAAGGGCCTCTATTTCCTCTTCGTTAAAGCAGAAACGAAGACTCCAAGTGGGCTCTTGGCAAGACCGGTGCTCACAAGTTACTACAAGAGCGACCACTTCAAGACCAGGCTGTATGACCCTTTCATGGTCTACACCAGCCCCGACGAGGCCATTCTCTGCCCTGACTCTTACCAGAGCATGTACACTCAGATGCTCTGTGGCCTTCTCATGCGCTCAGAAGTCCTTCGTGTTGGTGCTGTTTTCGCTTCTGGCCTGCTTAGAGCCATTAGGTTCCTTCAACTTAACTGGGAGCAGCTGGCCCAAGATATCTCTACAGGAACCCTAAACCCTAATGTGACAGACCCTTCAATTAGAAAGTGCATCGATAAACTCTTAAAACCAAACCCCGAACTCGCTGTGTTTATCACCGACGAATGCTCAGAAGGGAAATGGGAAGGTATCATAACTAGAATTTGGCCCAATACTAAGTATCTTGATGTGATTGTCACTGGAGCCATGGCACAATACATTCCCACACTTGATCATTATAGCGGTGGGTTGCCATTGGCTTGCACTATGTATGCTTCCTCAGAGTGCTATTTTGGTCTTAACCTAAAACCAATGTGCAAACCAGCTGACGTCTCCTACACTATCATGCCAAACATGGCTTACTTCGAGTTCATACCTTATGACCATAACACGTCACCTCCCTCTCGTGAGTCTCCTCCACGCCTTGTTGACCTTGCGGATGTAGAAGTTGGCAAGGAATACGAGCTTGTGATCACAACTTATTCAGGCTTGAACCGTTACCAAGTTGGTGACATCCTCCGGGTCACCGGGTACTACAACTCGGCTCCGCAGTTTAAGTTTATCAGAAGAAAGAACGTCTTGTTGAGCATTGACGCGGACAAAACCGACGAGGCTGAGTTGCAGAAGGGCATTGAAAATGCTTCCCTACTTCTTCAGAGCTTCAACACCAGCGTTATTGAATACACAAGTTATGCGGAAACTAGCGAAATCCCAGGACATTACGTCATTTACTGGGAGTTGCTTGTTAAAGATCAATCCAATGCACCAAGTGCAGAGGTGTTGAACCGGTGCTGCCTAGCAGTGGAAGAGTCTCTGAACTCAGTGTATCGACAATGCCGAGTTGCGGACAACTCAATTGGACCGCTGGAGATAAGGGTAGTGCGTGAACACACATTTGAGGAGCTGATGGAATATGCAGTTTCAAGGGGGGCGTCTATTAATCAATTCAAAACGCCACGGTGTGTTAGCTTCACTCCTATCTTGGAATTGCTCGATCGAGGGACTGTCTCAAAGCATTTCAGCCCAGCCGCGCCTCACTGGACCTCAGAACGACGTCGTTGACTACATTTCGACTGCATGAAAATAAATAATAAGTTCTCTCTGTGGCAGCAACAAAAGGACCAACTTAGGAACAGGACAGTGATGATGGCAGCCTCTCCTCCTCCATCTCTATATCTATGTCCATGGTCGTGTGTTCTAGTTTCTTTTGAAATTTGAAGGGTTCTTGTTTGTGTAACAAGTTCAAATAATCTCTGTGCGGATGATGTAACTGTCGAATGAATGTCTGTTATCCATGGGAATCGTTGTGTTGTGTCTTTTCTTTTATTGCTTTCTGCTTTCTTAAAAGTTGAGGAAAAGATGTCCACAGTGTTGATAATTTCCATGAACAGCTCTGGTTTCATGATCTTATACTTAGTTCTGGTAAAACCCTAATTAAATAAGTTTGATGCTTTAATTTAAATTAATTATATCTTAACATTTGAGTGTGTGTTGTATTAATATTATTTTTCTTTCCCTTTAATTTGAACCTCTGTGGGCTGTCGACTTTATTTGCATGGAGTTTTGCGCACGTGCTAGTTATTCCTTTGTCCTTTGTTACTAGATTCTCATTTTTGTGGTGGGATCATTATCTCCTGTGCTTGAGCTTACTCACGTCGCGTTTGGAATCATATCACGAGATTTCCAGTTGGTGGATGCATACAGTAAAATTTTTGTCTGGATAGCTTTCTTCTGTGGTTATGGCAGCCTTTCCTCTAGTGCTACCTTTGTTTTTATGATATGAAATGAATAAATATGACAGGCCAAAAACAAGGGTATCCATCCTGTCTTGGATCTGCCGTACATTTTAATTTGTTACCCTAATTTGCAGATCATCTAGCGGCATCTCTTTTTAACCTTTTCTTCTCTTTTTCTGGAGATTGCGTGAGGTATTTGTCTGTCAAGGACATGAGAATATCATTTTCTGAAGTTAGAATTGACCACAAAACTTTGTTTCATGGATACCTTTTTGATAAAGACACATGGGGTGTGGGTTCTGGTCAGTGCTCTCTCTCCTCCAATGGGCAACAGTTGGCTCCGCATTCCATCCTAATTACTTTCAACCATGTGAACACTAATATTATTGCAGCGTAGGTCGTGGGTATACAAGTGCATAAAAGAACAACAGTAATATAGCTCATACCAATACCTCATTGAATTGTTACACCCCCCACCAAAAAAAAGTTACATAGTCTAGACAGGAGCCCCTCCTTTTAACAATTTTGAGAAAGAAAAGTATAACAAAGACTGGCAGGTAGAGAAATTAAGCCTCATTCATTTACGAACGTACATCAAATACTACTTACTGTATACTACTAATCAATATCATCGATCACTTCAATCTATTATTCCTGTTCCAAAGCATAAAGATTTGTCTTTGGCAGGATCTTGTCAGCAGGCCGAAGACAGCCATAAAGACTCTCGATTGACAGAATAAGGGAGAGTCTCGAGAATAATCAGTCGAGTATTCAAAAGTATGTGCTGTAGCTAGGGAATATTTCACACGCATATGCTTGTTCGAGCAAAAAACAAGTAATTAATTGACTCACTAATCCAAATCAGACCTTTAATGTGCTGAGGCTGGTGGCCCTAAAGTGTGGTACAGCGATTTACTGTTGCTAAAAGAGTAAAAGTAACCCTTTGAAGGTCTCTAGTGTCGCTCAAAGTGAATTCTTTCTTGCTAAAGTAAATCATTGAATGTCTCCCATGTCAGTTTAAACCTTAACAATGAACTTAAATTAGTCATTGGTCTCAACACAGTATGATCAAGATACAGTATACATGCATAACTAATTAACCATAGTTAATTTCATGCCTAGCTAGCTGCTCATTAGTAAATTGGTAGTCCCAAGAAATTGAGGCCGCTAAAGCAACATGGATTTGTTTCAAGTATCCAACGAGGATGCGATTTACACGGCTAAGCCACTTTTTCCCCCTCGTCTTGTGCATTCTTTTGGCATCAATAGGGAAAAGGCATGCCGCAATAGAGATAGTGTGAACAGCTTCCATGGCTAGCTACAGCGGCGTCGACCACTTTGTTCTTTTCAGTGTTGCCGCTCGTCCTTTTCTGAAACCATTAATTTAAATTAATGCGTAAACACCATATGCTTATACGAATTCTGCGAGGCAAAATTAATGACTATTCGGCGGGCATACCTCTTGATTAATGGTACCTAACCCTTGAGGAAAATGCGCATTGAAAATTTTGTCATACTCCGACTGGCCGATGCAGCCATCCAATTCAATTCCAGTGCTGCTCACTGCAATATTCGCAGCGGGATATCCAGTGCGAGAAAGATTTGGCAATGAAGATGGAGGCACTTCAGCTAAAGGTTGTGACTGATTTCTGTCATTCCAAAAGATGACGACATGATATAGGCAAACATTGCTACCAAAAACATTTGTAGTGTGTACAAAAATATGATAATAGGACTACAGAAATTAAGAAAGACCTCAAGTACTGAAACCCAGTTGAAGTAGAAAAATTATTCGTTGTCAGAACGCTAGTATCATACTGTTGAGGCCAATTATCCAGGCAATAATTTGATCTTCCCATGATGAAATTACTGGAACTTGCAGTTTGTGGATGTAGTGCTGGTCCTTTCTAAAAGCAAAATGGTCTCACGTTCCTTTAGCACGTACAGTTAACTTATCTATATGGCAATCTTGTTATATAATTAAGAGTGAATCTTACCTTCCGGAAACGAACAAGTTTCAAAGTGTCTTCCAAGATGCCCTCAAGAAATTCAGCCTCACGTACTGATATTATGCTACTTGGACTCCTTAAAAAACACCTGAGAAGGTCAATCAATTTTAATTGTAATATGTATATGTTCTTCGTTGGAAATTACAGGTTCTAATATTTGGAAACTTGTATCCATACTGCAATTGTTTCTCCACATCTTCCAATTGAATACTGTACATCCGGATTTCATTTTGAATGTCCTGCAATAATTTCTTTTGAATATTAATGTACGTCTGGGTATTAATAACATAGAAGGCCAAGTAAGTCACCAACATACATACCTCCAACCGAGAGTCTATACTCATTTCGCTTTCTCTGTCACTGTTCCTGAGTGAGGGCTGACGGCGGAGCTCAGTTTCCAGACTCAACTGAACGAGAATCCGGCGAACTAACTGATCATCCCCCATATTAATTAAGAATACTTTGTCAATTACACTATATAATTCATCGAGAACATGTTACATGTCTATGAGCTCGTTAATTACTCACCTCTTGATCACGCAGCCTTTGTTATCGAATGATACATGAAAAATTACAAGAACATTCATGTCAAAAGGAAAGGCATCAAAGACATAACGAATGCTTAAACTAGATAAATATTTCTAAAATCACAGCTTGATGTTCTTTCATGTATGGATTACAAAGGTCTAATTGAGTACCGTCCACGTTGATGATGAGGAAGATCGATATAGCGCATGAAGATTTCTTCTAACCTAGAGGAGAAAATACTATGAATTAGCCAAAAATTAAGCATGACATGCAAAGGTTAAAGAAGAAAACTGAATAAACCTTTTCTTTCCATCAAAAAGAAATAATTTTCCAGCTGGGGAAAATATAATAAGAGCAACCTCTACATCACAAAGAGTTGAAAGTTCATAAGCTTTCTTGATAAGACCATTTTTTCTTTTGGCAAACGTAATATGCCTGTATGTTTTGTTTTCAATCTTCTTTAGTTGAACCCTAACTCTCCCCATTTCTCTTTCTCCTTACTGGGTTTCTGCAATTTCGTCCTGAATTTTCTCAGAGAAAATACAGAATGAATATATGATGCCCATTTGATCACAGCTTCTTTTGGGTCCACCCCATAATTATGGTTTATGCATATCCTCTTAGTTGTCAACTACCATATATTTCAGATTCCTTTGCTCTCCAACTTATGTAGATTTTCTATTAAAGACCCTATTAATTAAAGAATCGCCCATGGTTTTGATTAATGCTTCTGGTTTTGGAAAGTATATTGTAGCTTCCTGCCACCATTCCAATTTGAAAGTTAAAATGTAGAGACCGAATTTTAAGCTGCAGTCAGAGTTTTTAAAATATAATGCTATCTATTAGTAAATGATAAAAATATATATATATATATATATATATATATGTGTGTTATAATTAATTTTAAATATAAATTTTAATTTAATATTAAATTTTAACTAATTATTTATATTATTATTATTATTTTTTATCCGAGAATAATTATTATTAAATTTTTGTTTTACACGATAGCTTATATTTTTTTAAAAAATAATTTTTATTCCATAATTAATACTATTTATCTTAATATTATTATATAAAATAATATTTATTACTTTAAAAATAATTTTATAAAATATATATACATACATAGATACATACTTGTCATGAATGTCATTTGAATTTTGAAAGAATAATATAAATTATTACACTGAAAATTACAAATATAGAGATGCGATCAGTTTCAACGAAGAGTTGGGAGTAATAGCCAATCAATTTGAACTAAGGTCAACCCTTCAACAAGCGTTAATCGTATTGATACTGACCGTCGATTCAATTTTTTTGGATGGGGTCCACTGCCCTTTCTCGTTTGAAATTCTTGACCTTAGCCTACCATTCAAATGAACAAAGAACAACCTTGGTAGTTGGCAGCCAAACGGTCAGCTGTGTGTTTGTTGGAGTAATTGCATTGTGCGCGTCATTGAATTCAGACGTGCAAGGAGCAACTTAACTGACCGTCTTTCTTTCCTCTTCATGTGGCTTGTGTGGTGTCTGTCTTTCGTGTTATCTTCCTCGTGTCATGTTTAACTCACCTGTCAAACTCAAAGCTCATTACTTTGCCCCTGCTTAATCTTCTGAAAATGCATCTTCTTCTTCTTCTTCTGAAATCGACGTTCAAAATGGGAGTATAATTTCTCATGGGTTGCTGAAGAATCTTAAGGAATCGACCTGAAGCGAAATTTGAGGTAATTAAGGTGCATTTTCTCTGTCAATCTCGATATCACATCGTGTTTATGCTTGCCGAAGAGGGAAGAAAGGAAAACTCTAATGTTAATTAGCTGCAATTGCAAGCACTGCATGCGCAGAGTCAAAGGTCTGTCAACACCGGTCCCTGTTTTCTTCAGGGCTTGATGACTGTGTGAAAGAGTGCATCCCTTGTAATGCTTATTTATTTATTAGTTTCTTTTGCTTCTTAACAAATACAGTTTGAGAAGGAAAAGCGAAGACAGCAGGGAAGAAGACGATCAAACGCAGTGTTCAACATTAGAGAGGGAGCAGCATGAATCAGCTGAGACTTGACTTCGGCAGATCTCAACTCTTGAATTTAAGGGCAGCCAACGAGGTGATTATTGAATGTTTCAACTACCACAATGAAACTTGAATCAGTTGTCGAAATTGTAACTGTTTTTGTAGGATGATTTTGGGTTTTACAATTGACAGGATGATCTGGCTCAATGGTCTGATGCTTTGGCTTTCTTTGCTCGTTTGGTTGCTTTTATTGCAATCTTAGGTATGCAAAATATGTAACACCCGAGTTCCTGAATTTCTATAATGTTTCTCAACTCTCCCATTCAAAATGCAGCATTAGTATTACTGGTAATACTCATGATTTTGAAATGCATCGCCGATTTCGGTTACGAGGGGATGGAAGTGGAGACCGCAGCTGGTGAAACAAACCCATTAACGGCAGGAAAGGCAGTGCCATGCTGGACATATGGAAGCTGCGATAATGATTTAGGCTCTGGAAATTGCACTAGTAGCTTATCCGAGGAGTTGTACGATGGGAAGATCTGTATAATTTGCTACGATGAGGAAAGGAATTGTTTCTTTGTTCCCTGTGGTCACTGTGCCACCTGCCGTGATTGTGGTCAGAGGTATACAACTAAGAATTCTGCAAAATGTCAACTGTTCAAGTGTCTTGAATTGTTTAGAGATGATCTTATCTTATGATATTCATTTCCTGCAGGATTTTTAATGGGGAAAACAAGACGTGTCCTGTTTGTCGAAGATTGATTGGCAAAGTAAGAAGACTCTTTTCCCCATAGATTAAATCTACTTGTGTTGACAGAAATTTGTATCCTGGATCCCGTTTGGATAAAGCTTTTTAGTAAATTGATTACACCAAGTTCTTGAGGTCCAGGCTTTTAGCAGATGAACGATGTGGTATCAGATAAGTAATAGCCATTAACTTGATCGACATTCTCAGAATCATTTAGTTTCAGGACAATTAGAACAGACTTCTATAAATAATGGTTCAAAATAAATAAATAAATAAATAAAAATAGTTGTTCAATTGAACTGAGTTGAATTCGTTGCAGCCCAGCCCATCTTCATCAGGCACCCGTCTGTCTTTCGCGGTACTGACTGGCGGACTCAAAATCTCTAGTTCGCCGATCTGTTGCAAATAATAATAAATTTTAAAACATTACCTCCAACAAATAAAACAACATCTGGTGCAAGTCCTTTTTCTCTGCATGATTATGCAGGGGTCCCCGCGAAAGGGGGAGTAAGCTAATTATTTTCAAATGGGGTCATGTTTTACCTAACCTAGTTATTGCAGAAAACAATAGGTGATGGAAGAAAGGGACGAGCACCAGCTTACTTTATGCAGAATATTTGGAGCCAGTGTTTCCAACCCTTTTCGTTTGATTATTTTTCTATGGAAATCGAGCTTCTCAATCCCAGATCCAGATGGTCCATGGGGCTCCTTATGTCATAATACATCTGCCCTTAGAATAATCATTAGTTCAAAGCATTTATTATAGCAACCAAATTACGGGTGAAGAATTAATTGGCCCTGTAACATACTATATTAAATATTATAAAAATTTTTCAAAAAAATTGAATCTTGCTCTCTTGACAATAGGAACTCAAGGTCCGACCTTAAGGGAGACAAATTTTGAACGTAATTGGCTCGCATGTCCCTTGACCACCCTCCTTACCCCAATTATGTGTCAACAGTTGCAGTGAATGCTTTATCAAAAGGAGCAGAGAGCACCAGAAAAATCTTTTTGTTTTCATTGTTGATAATGTCGACATGATGACAACTGAGCCCAAGAGAGCATTCAATTTTGGATCCGTTCAAGCAAGTTGCCACTGGCCACTCTTTAGTTCTCTGATTCCAAAGCCATCCCCGGTTTCCCGTACGGAATGTATGATATGATTGACCGAGTTTCGCTGCTTTTGATGCTCGAGGAATCCCCTCAAATGCCCTTAATTTCTCTGCTCAAAATACAGCCCTTGCATGTTTCAAGACAGTGCATTGCACCCTTGGTGTAATGCATAAACAAATTTGTTGGTATTTCGAAAAATAACCCCATTATTTCTAATAAATTATACATATTGTCTATAAGTAATAATTTTTTCAAAATAATCATAGCTTGCTTGTATTTTTTGTTCTGTAATCTTTACAATTTTCTTTTCATTATGACCCCGTCTCCTTAAGGCCTTTCTAACCCCTTAAACACAATTAAAAACCAATTAACACTAATTATTATTGTCGTTAAAAAAATAATTTTGTTAAATAGTTATAAATTGAAGGTTGATTATTTTCTTTATATAAACTTTGAAACAAATCATAATTACAAATATTAGTGATAATTTAATTCTGAAATGCAAATACTCAATGATATTTAATCTTAATAACGAGAAAGATTTAATTAATGTCTAAGAATTATTGATGAATTTGTACTAAAAAATAACCTGACTCATAACGAATTTAGTTGTAATTAATTATTTGTCACATTTGTTAAAAATATATAATTAATTATTTATTTTTTAAAATAAAATAAATAATAATGTACTGATAATATAAATTTATATTATTAAATAATAATTATTAATATTTTAAAATGTAATTTTTTATTATTTAATTAGAGTTTTAAAGTTAAAGTTTTATTAAAACTTTTCATAATATCTGCACAAATTTCTTAAATAAATTATTATTAAATTTAATCCAATGTTATGTTAACTTTTATTGTGGCCGAGAGGAGATGAGACCTTCATGCCTCCAGTGTAATAATCAATGTACCAAAGCGTGAGTGACAGAAGAAATGATAGCGCGTGGCAAAGAATCAAAATGTTTTTGAAAAAAAGGTCAAGAATTTTGAACTTATTCTTGACGTTATATTCCCGAGGAGTAACACAGTGACCCCGTGCAACCACGAGCCATCCACGACAAAGACATCCGCTTAGTCCTTGTTCCCACACACATGGCAGCCTCTGAGTCGGCCATCCTCGCGCTTCCCACTGTCCTCGTCACTCACTAACAATTGATGCAACGTCGTCTTGCCACGTCGAAAATTCGCAAGATAATCTCTCATTTTAAAAATAGTAATATTCCACTTTCAGTTCGTGATCGCGGGGTCCATCAACGTCTGAGATTATCTTAATGTGCAAAATTACGGAAATGGACTGATGGCTTTGGCAATAACTCCGTGGTTGGGCGTGTGTTACGTGCGAGTGACATTTAAGACACATTCGATTTGCCCGAACAACACCTTGTCCTTGCACGAGCACTTCTATCGTTCACTTGCAGTGTGCCAGGAGGATATTGTCATTTTATTATATACCTGAATTTACGAATCCATCCCTGTACTTCCCACATGTCATAGCTCCCACCAAATTTGAAGGATCGAAAGGACGGGGACGGGTAGTTATACCTGATTTTCAAGTTGCTTCACTTTAACGATAAGCCAGGGGTAGAGCGAAGCATAGCTTGTCAAAATCAGAGCTTTTTGTTTAATTACAGCCATGCCACAGCAAGAGCACCAGGACGAACACGAGGAACCGCTGTTAGATGACGACAGAGTGGAAACTGCTTACGACTCAGCCGAAAAAGTCGTGATAGTCGGGATTGACGACCTCGACCCCGACCTCGACAACCTATCCAAAGCGCCGCCGTTTTCATGGAAGAAGCTCTGGCTTTTCACCGGTCCCGGCTTCTTAATGAGCATCGCGTTTCTCGATCCGGGCAACTTGGAGGGGGATCTCCAGGCCGGCGCGATTGCCGGTTACTCGCTGTTGTGGCTGCTGATGTGGGCTACGGCTATGGGGCTGTTGGTCCAGCTTTTGTCGGCTCGGCTCGGCGTGGCAACTGGACGCCACTTGGCTGAGTTGTGTCGCGAGGAGTACCCCACGTGGGCCCGGATAGTGCTGTGGGTCATGGCTGAGCTGGCGCTCATTGGGGCCGATATTCAGGAGGTTATTGGAAGTGCTATTGCGCTTAAGATTTTGAGTAATGGGGTTTTGCCTCTCTGGTCTGGCGTTATTATCACTGCTCTTGATTGGTAAGTTTTAAGTTATTTTTGGTTGATTTTCGCATTCTTTTATAAATATACAAAGAAGACAAAACTGGTTCTTGAGGTTGTCGACTTGTTCATTTGGATAATTCATGTGCATTTTAGTTGATCAAAGTATTTTTTAGGACATGCTTAATGAATTTTAAGGAATTCTATTGTCTGACCGATTCAAAACTGTATTGGGTTGAAGTCATTTTATTAAATATAATGATAGATTAGTTAAATACAGGAATGTGTTGATAGCTTAAACTTGGGTACCCTCAATAGTCTATTTGAAATATGTTGCTAGCTTTGTTGGTGTCCTATATACATCTGGAAAAGAACAAATTTTGACTGTATTTTCTTCTTATTTACAAATTATTAAATTTGGAAGTTCCAGATTTAACTTTTCATGATTCTTTTACATTTTCCTCGTGACTGAGTTTACGTAAAATTTGAGTTTCATTATCAATTACGTTGACTTGATTTTTATCTTTCATCGTGCTTTTACAGTTTTATCTTTCTGTTTCTTGAGAACTATGGTGTTAGAAAATTGGAAGCTGTTTTTGCTGTTCTCATTGCAATAATGGCAATATCATTTGCCTGGATGTTTGGTGAGGCCAAGCCTAGTGGCAGTGAGCTCCTGCTTGGTGAGGAACTCTCTTTTGGTGACGTAAAATTCTTTGATAATATTCTCACAACCATGGTGCACTGCTTCTTGTGCACTGTTAAAATGGTTTATCTTTTGCAGGCATTTTGATTCCAAAACTTAGTTCAAAAACAATACAGCAGGCTGTTGGAGTTGTTGGTTGCATTATTATGCCCCATAATGTGTTCTTGCACTCTGCTCTTGTACAATCAAGAGAGGTTGATCACAGCAAGAAAGGCCGTGTCCGTGAAGCTCTCAGATACAATTCCATTGAGTCCACTCTTGCCCTTGTAGTTTCATTTATAATCAATCTGTTTGTTACAACTGTTTTTGCAAAGGGGTTTTATGGTACTGAGTTGGCCAATAGTATTGGCCTTGTAAATGCTGGCCAGTACCTTCAGGAGAAGTATGGAGGTGGATTTTTCCCAATTTTATATATTTGGGGGATTGGGTTATTAGCAGCTGGACAGAGTAGCACTATTACTGGCACTTATGCTGGGCAATTTATCATGGGAGGTTTCTTGAATTTGAGGTTGAAAAAATGGCTGAGGGCATTGATAACACGAAGTTGCGCAATTGTCCCAACCATGATAGTTGCTCTTTTTTTTGATACCTCTGAAGACACACTAGATGTTTTGAATGAATGGCTAAATGTGCTGCAGTCAATTCAGATCCCTTTTGCTCTTATCCCACTTTTATGTTTGGTGTCCAAGGAGAATATCATGGGCACTTTCAGAATTGGCCTGGTTCTAAAGGTATGTTTATACTTGCTTTATTCTGCATCTTGGTCATTACTCCCTTGATGACAATCAACTAAATGCTAAAAAAAAGTAGCATAGTATTGTTCTATGTTTAGCTTTGAGAAGATCTAATGTTGATTGCCTCGTTTGGTTGCTCTTTCACTCAATGTCTTATTTTGTTGGGATAGGTATGTCTAAAGAATCCAATTGTTTTAAGTTCATATTCTCAGTGTTTCTCGAAGATTTTAAAGAGTTTTACATTGCTCGGTGGATGAATTGATGATTGATCAATCAATGCTTATTTTGCTGATTTACATTGTTCAGTATTTCTCGGAGAATGTTAAATTGGTTCTCTAATTATCAAGAGAAAGTAGGTGAGATCAACTTGACAGAAAACATTTGTGTGAGGGCTGTAAGGCATGAAATTAGGTTTCGGTACCTTCAGATTCTTTTTGGCCTAGTTGAGTCTGCTTTTAGTTGTTATAGAGAATCAATATTTTTTAAACCACATTGCTGAGTGGACACATTTTTAAATTCCTTCACATCCTCTGGCATATTAGTTGCTTTATACTCTTTTACACCAAGCTCCTGTTGATGTTGTGAATGAGGCCCCATTTCCTGTAATGGAGATATGCTTACTGCTAAACCCGGTTACAGATCAGATTCTCAACACAAATTTTATTTTTTCTGGTCTATATATCTCATTTATTGCAATTGAATTATTTTTACACTGAGTCCCGATTTTCAATCTATGCGTGTGGGTGCTCAGTTGGTTCAACTGATAAAACAGGTCCGGGGTTTGAATCTTCCTTGCACCGGAGTTGGGGGGGATTTGGTTTACATTATATATTACTATTTAAAAAGAGTTTTCTTTTCTTATTTGATTTAAAAAAATCAATTTAGTTGCTAGTCATCATATACCCTGAAGATAATTTGTGTTCTGTGCCCTATTACCTTTACAAGAGCAGCAAGTAAAGACAGGGAAATGAATTCTACTGAGCAAACTGCTATAATCCTAGCCGAAGTTGAAGCTACAAAATATGATCCTAGGCATTATTGCTACTTTGTTTAGCTTATTGCTGGCAATTCCAATGGATATCTGTTTCTTGGAATTTCAGCTTCTCTTTAGTATATTCGAACCGATTAACTTCATTATTTTTTATATAACAATGGTTACTGTGCTATTAAACATCATTGAATATTTGTTCATTCATTCTCACTTTTCACTTTTTAAAACTTCTGTTTCCCCCTCTGTAGGTGGTTTCATGGCTTGTGGCGGCACTTGTTATAGTTATCAACGGGTATCTTTTGCTGGAGTTTTTCTCCTCCGAAGTGAATGGTGTGATGTTTACCACTGTTGTATGTGTTCTCACTGGTGGATATGTGGCTTTTATAATTTACCTTGTTTCTCGGGGCATTTCCTTTTCTAGTTGGCGTGTTCAACCCAAGCAGATACCAGGAACCGAGTAATCAGATCTCCAAAGCCCCTGCTGGTTGCAGAATATTCATATTATGCTACATATCCTTAACTTGCAATCCCGGTATATTGTCAAAACTGCTGCACGGAAATCTTTTGGCGCTTGTGCAAACGGAGCAGAGCCATTAAAATGTTGCGCATACTTCTTCTCTAGCTGTGTACAAACTCAAGTTAACGGCCCCTAGGCCTCCTCCATGCAGTTTGAAATAACATAGGGCGGTTGTTTCTGTATAATACAACTTGTCCACTGCTGTGTGCACGGGACATAAACTAGCTGAATCCGCAATTAAAGCTCAAGTGTCATGAGTATGTAGTTTTGATGCTGTAACGTAAACTAGTAGCCAGCTGGTTCAAATCTCATCTTAGGGACATTTTCTGTTACATTTTGACTGTATGTCTGTATATGCAAATATGTATGTCATTGTATCAGTCAAAAAAAGTCAATTCCAATGATTGAGAGCAACGACATGAAGGAAATATTTCTAGTGAAACTCGAGTAAGTCAAGGTAACAATGGTGAATGCATGTTGTGTATTTGACTTTCTCCCAGTTATAGATTTATATGATTTGATTGATCATATATGGTAACATGATATTATGATTTGATTAATTGTATACAGTAATTGGTTATATTTTATATAGTAATAATCATCGTGTTATCATAAAAACTTAATTTTGATTTATATTAATTACAAATAAAAATAAAGTCATGAATTTTTTAAAAAAAATTTACGTTTTATTATATTAAAGAAAGAAAAATATTTTTAAAAAATTATTTAAAATAATAATTTGTTATTATTATAATATTTTTAAATTTGAGAGTATGTAATAACTCGTTAATATAAACACTTTTCTTGAAGTTAAAATATTTTTATTTTTTAAAAATATTTTCAGTGCTTCTTTATATGAATTTTTTTTTGTATTTTTGTACTATCTGAGATCAATTTTTTTTTACTTATCTAATTATAATAACGATTTATATTTCAATTAAAGTATATATAACTTGTTGTTTATTTTAATTATTGAGAGGGACATTAATATTTATTTAATTAGCGTAATAAAACTATCAAATTTGATTACTCAATTTTGAAACGATTCTTTGTTTCTTCACTTTTATTTTATTTCTAACTTATAATTGATGGATATTATAGATTTGATTTTATAGTATTTAAAATAATTAGTAATTATTTGTAACTTCGTATCAATTACAAGAAGTGTTAAAAGGAGTTGGACGAGTTGGACTTGCCCACGAGCCTGTTTGTTAATATTTTAATAGTATATAATATCATAAATTTATATTTTAGAAATAAATAAAATCAACTCATTTACATATCAAATAAAGTTTGTTTCTTTTATTAAAAATTAATTTAAATTTATAACACTAATTAAATTATTTTTTACATACATTATCATTTGTTATGATATTTCTTAACATAGGATACTAAAATGATGGTTTTAGGTCATCGACCACATTACTCGGGATATAAACTGTTAAAGATAAAAGATTGAAGGTGAAGATGAAAAGCCCAAATAACTCTTGGATTAATCTATGGATACCCATATCAAGTCCAAAGCCCAATTCAAGCTAACTACTAAAGGACGAAATAACGGCTAGTTTTTTAAATTGAAAGATATGCTGTTATGTGTTGTACCTAACTGTTAGAAAAGTAAAGTAAGCTTGTACCTAGCCGTTAGGATGTTGTATATATAAACCCAAGATGTGTAAATATTTGAGATAGAATACAAAAGCTCTTCAATTTTCTCTCTTCATGTATTTTCTCTCTACTTGCATTTTTTATTGGTTTATGTTGAATCTTTGAAATTGTGAGCTAAACACATTCAAATTCTATTTATTAACTTGGTATCAGAGCAAGGTTGCATTTAGGGAGCTTATTTCATCATCTCTCCTTTATTTTTTACTCTCTCTTGGTTGTGTGATCAATCTCCATTGTGCAAGGCCAAGTTGCTAACATTAAAATGGCAGCACAAGTGGGAAGTAGTCATGCCAAGAGAAAGAATTTTTTCAATGTTGATTCCGACTACAAAATCACCACTAAGCTTACTACCTTTCCTCTAAATGGAAGGAATTACTCTACATGGGTGACGAATGCGACAAGGGCCTTACTAGGGCATGAGGGTTCTGGGATTTGTTGATGGAGAAATTAATCAACCTAAGGTGGGAGATAAAGAATATGCTGAATGGAGATATGTTGATAATCTTGTCATTACTTGGATTATCAACTCCATTGATCAATCCTTGGTTGGTGCCTTTAACAAAGCCAAAACTGCCAAAGACCTTTGGAATGCACTTGCTAGAAGGTTCGGAAATCAAGGAAATTTCTTAAAAGTCTATGAGTTGAGGGAAATCATCACAAATGCCAAGATGAATGGGAGTGATTTCCTTTCCTACTCTAACAAAATCAAGGAAGCATGGGATGAATTGGAGTGTTTGAGGCCGATTACTACCAATGAGGAAGAATTGGAGAAAAGGGCCAATGAAGATCTTGTTTGTTTCCTCTTGGCAGGATTGGGGCCTAGTTTTGGGGACCTTGGGAATCAAATTCTAAGAAATAAGGAGATGCCACCATATGATGATGTGGTGAATATTGTGGATAGGGAATTGATGGCTAGAGAAGCGTTTGATAGAGATGAGCCTAAAATTGAGAAAGGTGCATTTGCGGAGGCAAAAGAAGTAGCAATGGTAACACAAGGGTTGAAAGAAAGCAAAACCATCAAATGTGAAAGATGTGGAAGACTAGGACACATCAAAAGAAATTGTAGGTTTTGTGATCATTATGGAAAGTTTGGGCATAACAAGAATAAATGTTTTAAGCTTCATCCTCACTTGAAGAAGGAGAATAAAGCCAAAATTTCAGAAGAATTAAACCACACATCAGAGGCAAACTTGTCCACAAACCTCATTGAGCAATTTGCAAAGTTCCTTCAATGTCAAAGGCCAAACACCTCTCAAGGTTTGATCTCTAATTTATCTTTAAATATTGATCCTTGGGTTATAGACTCGGGTGCTACAAATCACATGTTTAGAAGTAAAAATTTAGCTTCTAAAATTGAGTCTATAGGAAAGGATAAAAGGGTGAGTATAGCTAATGGAAAAGATATACCGATTAGTGGTTTAAGACACTTGAATATTTTGTCTAAGCATACTAAAGGTCTTTATATGCCATGTTTTTCTTCAAATTTGTTGTCCGTAAGTAGAATTACTAAAGATTTAGATTGTTATGTTATATTTGAACCTAATAAAGTAACATTTCAGGACATCAAGACCGAACAATTGATTGGTGAGGGAAGAGAGAAAAATGGGCTGTATGTTTTGGAAGATTCAAGTAAAGCCTTTAAAGTAGATAGTAGCAAAATCCAAGAACTTTGGCATGCTAGATTAGGGACATCCTCCTAGTCATATTTTGCAAAAATTAGTTTCTAACTTGAAATTTAATAAGATCAAATATTGTAGTTTTTGTATTTTAGGAAAACAAATTAAAATACCTTTTGCACAATCTCATCATGAATATAATAATTTATTTGTTTTGGTACATTCTGATTTGTGGACTTCTCCCACTCTATCTCATAATGGCTTTAAATATTTTGTAACTTTTATAGATTATAAATCTAGGTATACATGAATTTATCTTATTAAAAGGAAATCTGAGGTTTTTTGTTGTTTTAGAGAGTTTGTAATATTGATTGAAAACCAATTTGATAAGAAAGTTAAGGTGTTGAGAATTGATAATGGAGGAGGCAGCCGATGCTGGTAAACAGCAAGACTTGATAGATTGAGTGCAGGAGCTTAAAAACTCATGCACTGCTTGCAGAAAGAGAGGCAGCCGTTGCTGGTAAACAGCAAGACTTCATAGATTGAGTGCAGGAGCTTAAAGATGCTGCTGTTGCTGTCATTGTAAATGCATGTGCAAATTACGAATAGGTATCCTGAGATCCTGTTGATGGTGGAGACAATCAAGACATTAAGGTGAGCAGGTCTGTTGGTGACACAAAATCCCCAGAGGAAGACTTCCCTCGTGAGGGGCAAAAATGATAAAGGTGTGGATGTTAAGCCATGACGAGAACTAATACAATTTTGTGAGCAGATGGATGCAAAAGGGTTTCTGAATTTTACGTTGGAGAACAGAAAAAATCTAGATGCCATTCGTGAGGAACTTTCTGTTGCACTGTAAAGTGCGACATAACCAGCCCTTTTGGTGCTGGATCTTCTGGAGGGATTTTACCCTCCTGATGAAACTAATCGACCATTGGACGAGAAGGATGCTGCCCTTTAGGGTATGCTCATATCCTGTATCACGTTTTTAGAAGCCATGGCTTCCTTATTCGCAAGAATTGACCCAGGTGCTGATCACAGTCCGAACCCTGAAACTAAGCAACAAGCCAAGGCAATTGCTGCTGAGTGGAAGCCTAAGTTGGCTAGTGCAGGCATTGATGCTGCCAATGCAAATTCATTGGAAGCAGAGGCATTTTTGCAGCTTTTTGCAACCTTTAGGATTGCTCCGAAGTTTTTAGAAGAACTCTTCAAGCTTGTTCTTGTAGTTTCTCACTGCAGGCAGGCACCTGAGCTTTGCTGTTCTCTTGGGTTATCACATAAAGTGCCAGGTTGGTGTTTTTTTATTAACTAACCTGATGTTGTGTGGAGACTGGACCTCCATTTCCCACGAGAGGTCTCCCACACTTAAAGGGCATGATAGATGTTTTGTGAGAAATATGTTGTCCTGCTTGGTATAATATTTCTGCCATCCTAGGAGTGTCTACCACTATCTGATATGAAATTTGCCAAGCCTCTTCCTATTTTTGCAGGGATTATCGACACCTTGGTTAACAGCAGAAAGCAAATTGATGCTGTACATTTTATTTATGCTTTCCAGCTTAATGAAAGCTTTCCTCCTGTGCCACTCCTAAAGACATAATTGAAGGATTTAAGGAGGAATTCGCCAGGAAAGTGTGGGAATTCAGGTGGTGCTGCTGGTGCACGGGTTTGTTTCCATCTTTAAGAAAAATGACAGAGTGATGGCAGGAAGTTCCTCTGTGACTAAACACTTACCGGGGTTTTTTCTTCTGTTTGTGTACATAATGGTGCAAATCCACAAGAACTTACAGCTCTGAAGGCTGTAATCAGCTGTGTTCAACGGCGCGAGCTTGAAGCGGACTATCCACTTAAAGAGAAAGGTTGCTCAGCTGGAGAAGTCCAAATCTGAATCTGATAAGAACAGGGGTGGGGATTTTGGTAAGCATCGACAATCCAAAAAGCAGACAACCAGTAGAGGGTATTGCGGTTTCCATGCTCCTGGTGGCAATGCTGCTGCCGTGAGGCAGCGTCCACCTGTTTTTACGGACAAGGCAGTGCATGAAGGAATTCCAGGGAGGTATCCTCAGACTGCTCCAAACCCTTGTGATTTCAAGTTCCTAGCCACTCTGTACACGCTCAACAAACAACTAATCAAAGGTTTTTCTACCATCCCCGAGATGATGGGGTTGCTCCGAGCTTGTACAATGCATCTCCGCCTGGTCATATGGGTAGTGTATTTCTTCCTTCACACACCCATACATGCAAGTTTTATAAAATTATTATACGTATAGCTTGCCGTAAAGTTCCGTGGATATGCAGGAAAACTCTTTTGCCCATGGTGCCATTATCTATTGTTAACAGGAGTGTTCTTACCAAATGCCATAAAATTCAGTCAACTGCAAGATTCAGTCTTCAATTTTGTTTCGATTTGACCATGGATTCTGGTAAATCTGCTAGGCACCTACTGTAAATTGGGAAGCCTGTAAATGTTTGTTTATATCCTTAAGTTACAGTCGGCTTGAAAATGACAACTGGGAGGCTGACAGACCAGCGTATCGGCCATTCTCTGTAAATTTTTGTTTATTCTCACAAAATTTTTATTTATTTCTGTAAAAATATGAAATTAATAATAATTATGTAATACTATCACGGAATCTTCAGAAAATCCAACACGTATATTGTATTTCGCCAGCTTTGAGAAGGAGGTTGCCACGGTTATTCATTAATTAAGAGTCCCTGACTTCCCTCGCTTCCTCTCTCTCGAAGGAAGAGAGAGTCAGAGGCAGACTCACAGTCAGATTGAGCCATCTTCAATTCGTATTCACTCACATTCCATTTCCTTCTTCCTTTGTCTCGATCCGCACCGTTTTGCGCCTCGTCGGCCGCGGCAAACGATCACTCGGGTTACCATCATTGTTGCCTTTGAATGTTTACTTCAATCAAATGCTACCACCTCCACCAACACACTCCTCCATGTTGGCACTCGTCTCCCGCGGTTCCGTCGCACGACCTTTCTTCTCCGAATATTTCAACAAGCTTCACGAATTCTCGTCGCCAGCTCTAGAGATCCGACCCGAATGCCCGTCTTATGTTCTGCCATTGTATTATGTGCGAGTAGAATTAGCACCATGCACCAACTATTGGTTACATAGCGGCCTCATATTCGTCTCCACGTATGTTAATGTAATTTTTCTGCCACATTCTAATTATGGTCTCGTTTTGTTGATTACTCTGTAAATAACCTCTACAGAGTCGTCGAAAAATAATTTAACATTTGATGTCTGTACAATACAGATATAGATACGTAGATGCACAGATGCATGCACAGTCATCCACCTTATGGTGCATTGCCATGTACACGGAACAATTGTGCAATGACACCTGATTGATGGTTCTTGCATTGTTAATATATAAATAGATAATAGTTCTTGCACACTGAAATTTGCAGGTCATTTTTAGCTTTTTGCTTTCTTTGCCATAGTGCATGGGATTGGAAACGAGCTTGTGAAGCAAAAAGTGTGGTTCCTGTAGCAATAATATTGTTACTATGTCTACTCATGCACCTTGAGAATTACACATGTTAAATGTAATTTCAACAGTTAAAGCATTGATCTAATCCACAACTGGTGTCTTAAACCATAATTGATACTAAAATTCGGTTGCGTAATTGACTGGATCAATGTTGTGATGTTTGTTTCCACTAGGATTAAGAATTCCAGCCTGACTTGACAAGCACCCATCGACCTGTAAGTTGCAATTTGGACTGCATCTGTGACCATGAAAGGATACAATGTGTTTATGAGAGACAGTATGCTGAAATAAGTTCTAGCAGTGGCTTCCTTGGAGAGGAGATTAGATGCTTTGGCAACCAAAGTGAACTTGCACCCCAGCGTTCTGTTTTCGGTTGTGAGAATATTAAACCTGGTGACCTTTATAGTCAACATGGTGATGGCTTGATGGGAATGGGTCGAGGTGATATCAGTGTTATAGACCAACTCGTTGATAAAGGTGTGATTAGTGATTCATTCTCGTTATGCTGTGGTGGGATGGATATTGGTTGTGGTGCAATGGTTGTTGGTGGTAATTCTCCTCCCAGAGATATAGTCTTTACGTATTTGGATCCTCTCCGCAGGTATGTTTTAAAAATGTCTTTTTCCATGGATAAATCCATGATGCACTTTGCTAACAAGTTCATTTGATACGTCTCACACAATTACTCTAGTTTCAGGATGGCGACAGTCCATATTACAATGTTGATTCGAAGGCGATACAAGTTCCTGGGAAGCCTTTAACCTCTTAATTCAAGAATGTTCGATGGAAAACGAGGAACTGTTCTGGATAGTGGTACAAAATATGCTTATGCGCCAGAAGCAGCATTTCTTGCATCCAAGGATGCAGTAAGATCCTGTTATCTGACATTCACCATTGACAGTTCCTTTTTCTTGTTTTTCATCTTCTAACCTCACATGAGTAGTATGTTGAGTGATGACGATTGAAAACTTTTGCATTTGTGTTTCCATGGAAGTATTTTTCTTTTTTGAAGTTGCTTAAGAACTGACATCAATGGCTATAATTTTTATTGATGCTGCACTGAGTTGTTTATTCTTATTGTAGCTATTCTCTTGTAATTTGATAATTTAGACTCTTGGTCTAAATAGTACTACACCCTTAGTCGTGAAACACATCTACATAATGCTTTTATATATACATATATATATATATATATATATTTTACTGTTTTTTTGCATGAAGTTTGTTGTTCTGAAATGTAGGAGTAGGACATGATGTCTACAACCTTCTTTGAAGGTGGTATTAGCCATTGCCATTACTACAATTCTTGGATTACGAGACAGGGACACCAAACCATCAATTCATACAAAACGGTTGATGCAGCCTCACCTGAGCAAGAACTCCGGCCACTATTAACACTGGCAGTGCACATATCGACTTATGTCAGCAGAGAAGTTTAACAAATTTAACGTACATACTGAAAGGGATTCTGTTGGGTGGAGGGACCATCATTTCCAATGCTGCTTATTCTTTAAAGCCAACAATACAGTACTTGAGTAGACGTAGGGAAAAGTTACCATTATCTCCTTTTCTAAAATCATTGTCACATCACCTGCTGCTGCTGCTGCTTAAATAAAATTAATACCTTGGTTAATCATCTTTGGCAAAGACATTTATAGGGTGGATCCAGGATCGGGCGTAGATCGCTGTAAGGAATGCGGCAGGAGGAAGTTGACAGTTATCTCCGTACATGTATAATCATTGACCAGGTAGCCAGTCAAAGCCAATTTCTCTGACATTTTCTTCTATGCCCACAGTCGCAATGAGAATAAGACTGAGAAGAAGAATATTGAATATTGTGATTTATTGAAAAGGATATAAATATTACGGATATATTTTAAAGAAATTTATTTTTTAAAATAGATAAATAATTAATAAATATATTTAATTATTATTTAACAAGATAGAATGTAACTAACGACCCTTCCGTTAAATAATTTCCAACCATCAAATTACGGTCAACGGCCGATGGGTAAACCGGCTTTTTGCGGCTTCCTCCAAGGAGGAAGTATCAAAATTCCAGTCAATCCAAACAAACAAGTGCAAATGTCCAAATGGCATTGACTTGTATTCATAACGATCAATGTTCAGTATTAAATATGCATCGAAATGACGAGAATGTCCCTCTCGCGCTTAAACAATGGCAGTTAATATTATTTATTTTATATATTATTTTTATGAAGAAAAAATATTCAAAATTATTAAACCAAAAACCCACCAACGGGGAAATTGAAATCTGGGTCGGTCTGCTTTTTTTTCTAGGGAGCCTAACGACTAAGCCAACTCCTCCTTTCCGTTATGTTCGCTGCATTCAGGTTCCGTTCCTTCATTCTCTCTTTTAATTTGATCCAGTTAGGGTTTCATTTTTAATTTCTCGTGTTTCTTCTTTGGCTGTTTTCTGCGTTTTTGAGGCTCTGAGTTGACGTAACTCCGTTTATTTCCTTCTTTCTTTTAGAAGATTTTTATTTTTCTTTTAATGAACGTGAAGAATCCATGTGTAAACCGTGAAACTGATAAATTTATTGTGATTCTTTGAATTGATAGCCTTAGTTTTTGCTTTTATAGTTGAGTTGAAAATTTTGTTTATTGGAGTTGTCAATTGGGGAATGAAACATGAAAATTACTGGGATCTAATTACATCTCGCTTGCATTTTGTGATTGTGGTCTACGTGGTGTGCTTGGTTTAATATGAAGCTGGGTGTATACTGCTTGTGGTAGTTTATGTTTCGGTTGTTTAGTTTACCGTTATCGAAAGTGATAGTGGGAGAATGGTTTGATTTGGCTTCTTTCTACATTAATTGGAAGGCTTAGAATTGTAATTATGGTGGATTTGGATGAGATCCTGTCAATACATCTGTCAAATGTATCAAAATGTGTTCCAAATGTCCAAATTTTCCATCACTGTCATGTTAAGTAAAGTAATTTTTGTCATAATTAGGATCCTGTTCCAAGATGCTTTTCGGATTGATACTGTTTGACTACCACCTTTCTAAGGGTTCCTCAGTAAGTTCCATCATATTTGTATCTAATACTGCTGTTGTAGAGATTTTGAGATTGAGGAAGTAAGATTAGCAGTCAGTAAATTTGGAGGTTGCTGTATGTCGTTTACTGAGACTAATCTGGTAGAGAATCTTTAGTGTAGAAAATTAGAAGGTGACTGAAAAGAGAGATCAATATGCATGGTACTCTAAAGTGCTTGTGAATATTTGAAGCAAACCTTATCAAATTTTCTTTGGTCCACATTCTTTTAGAAAGTCTGTATAAAAGGTTTCTCTTTGCCCATAACCTCAACTTTTTTTTATAAATCTGTTTTGGTCATGGACAATTGCAAGTATATTTCTTGTCCTTATGTTAGGATGGCCAGTTTATGCTGACTTTTCTGAGTAGTTTGGTTTTGGGTTTGAAGAAATTTTGCAAGTTTTATGTATATGGGGCTGAGCATTATATCCAAGCCTTCCAACTGTTGGCTCAAATCTTTTCCCTTTTTTGATTAAAAGGTTAAGTGGTTGTGTTAGGCATCTCTAAAGTACGAAGAGCACGCCGTTTACATTACTTTCTGTGAAAAGTTTGGGGTTTGTTGAAATGGATTATGTTGTTGATTGGGAGTACTAATTTGGAGAGGAAGATAATGTTGGATGTAGAAAAGTGAGAATTATAAAAATTTCTTTTCAATGTTGATTTGGTGGGATCTCTTTAATAAATCATATAAGGAACAAAGACACTTGGTGCAAGTTCATTTAGAAAAGGAATACTAGGTGCACGTACGGCTGACAATATTCAACTGAACTAGGCCTCAATACCAGACTAGTTTGGTCTGATTACTAGTCTGGGGCCATCTTGATGTGATTGTTGTTCTAGTAAGCTGGTTACCTGCTGCAGGTCTCCTTTATTTGGGTCTATGAGGACTAGCCATGCAAGGGTATGACATGGAATGCAATGTAGGCCAAATTTGCTGCTGACAATGGAAAGATAAATAAATTAGGTACCTGTCTGGTTTACAAAACAATTTTATTGTACGATTCTCTTGAAACAATTTTGCGGCATTCATTTTGCTGTATTTATGTCCTGTCTGAAATTATAAATTACATTATCTATTTCTCTGTGTTTGCATTGAAAAGGATCTGTGTAGAAAAGAGATGTTATACCTAAATGTAGCCAAAGGATTTGACTGATTAAAATTCAGCCAGCAATATCTCTGGAAAAAATTGTAAGACATTTATTGAAAACTGACACACTTCCATTTTTTTCTCTCTTTTTTTGTTATACTTTTTATGATACTGGAAAAGACAGTCGTGTAATAAATTTTGAAGGAACTATGCATTCAAGGAGTCTGTTATAGGAGGCTTCATTCTGTGTATTAATGCTTGATTTCTTGTTCATTTATGGTTCTTTGAAGTTTGCAGATCATGATTCTAAGTATTGGTTTTGCAGATCATGATTCTAAGGATTGGTTCTGTACAGTGTATTATGAGTTGAAGAATCAGGCTCTCGAGAACCCTTCATTGTATTTGGTTTCTTCATAGTGTGGTTGCTCAGATTTATCAGTGGGTGTTAAAGGAGATTTTCTTTGTTTTGTGGTTTAACATGGCTTCTCAAATATCAGTAATGCGAGAGATTATTGGTATTTGAAATTGCAGGTTTTTGGTTAAGAAGGTATGTTTCATTCCCTTTTTTACACCAGCTGATATTCTTGCTGTTTGACTGCTTAAGCAACTTTCAATAACTTAATTCTGGGCAGCTGCAAAAAATAAACATGTGCAAGACAGCTGAGAAGTCTTTGAGTTCTATTTTCAAAAATCTTGGCAAGTTTGCATGTGCTTCTGCTACTTTATTGACATGTGTGAGCAGTTGAAAGATGAAGTACACTCTAATTAGTTCCATATCAAGAGGATTAAGATGGTTGTTATTCCCTTGAAAAGTTGGGGACAAATTGAAAGTAGTGAATCTGTTAATTGGCTTGAACCTAATAATTTCAGATTACTTCATGTCACTGGGATACCATGTTTGCTCTGTGATCAACCATTTTGGTGGTTAAATTTGTGATACACTCCACAGCAACTTTTAGTAATTTGTTTACGTTGCTGTCTATTTTTGGTAGTCTGGCCATTTTTTTAAACTAATTTTTACTCTTCCATTTTGTTTTTTGGGACTGGTTTTAACTATTTCATTGATGCAGGTGTGATGGAGATATCATTCTTAAAAGTGCTTCTTAGAAAAATCTCTTCGTTTTCCCATTCATCATCTTTTGACAACATAAATTTGGACATAATTCATAAGTATTACCAGAGGGCTGAAGAGATATTAAAGGTTTTGAAGCCAATACTTGATGCCATTGTTGATTCTGAAATAGCTTCTGATGAAGTTCTTAATAAGAGATTTGAAGAGTTTGGCCAATCTGTTGATGAACTTGGGGAACTCACTGAAAACTGGCAACCCCTGTCAAGTAAACTTTATTTTGTAAGTTACAAACTGCATTTTCAGTTTATAGTTTTTGTAATTTTGGAGTGTTTTATCTGACTCATCAAATTAAGGAAAAATCTCTTAGGTGACCCTGTAAATGGTACCATTCTGATGATTATTTGTTTGAAAAATACAATTATTATTTCATGTTATGTGGTCAATAGCTTAGTTTAGCTGTTAAGATCTCATCCCTTGTCAGTATCAAGAGATCTTAGGATTGGATCCAGCTCATACCACCACTGGGGGTGATTTGTTTTATGGTTGTGTGTGTGTTTTGGATGGGGGTGTAAGGGAGGGATTTAATTATTTTTTTTGTTTAAAAAACTTTTTTTGTGGTATATTTAGCAAGGTTAGTCTGGTCATTTTATAGTTTTCTTGCATGTCATAGACAAGGAGATACTTGCCCTGGGAATATCAATAACTCTTTATATTCCTTGTTCTTTGGGCTCTTCTTCCATAGTTTTCAGTAGATGTTTGAAAGATTACTGTCCTTTCTGCTAAGTTCTAAGTCTATTGTTGTTCATGTTCAACCGCTCTCTCAAATTAGTTGCTTTGTTAATTTTCTTTCTTCTAAGAGATTTTATGTAGGAGACTATGGCAGTAAATGGCCCATAGAAATGTCTGTTTCTCCTTTCCCCATCCGAGAAAAAGGCCCATGGAAGGGCTGTGGTGGGAGTGATAGTTGTCACAAGCTGATTAAACTAATTTAAGTAGAGGTGAGTATGATAGCGGTGGCAGTTGATGTGTTGGTGAAGGTGGCAACAGCTTGTTGTAAAGGTATGTTGAAGATGTTTGTGGTGCTGAAGCTGCTGCTGGTGGTGTTCATGGTGGGTGCTAGAGATAAATGAGCAGGGAGAGAGTGTTTATTTTTCTCTCATTTTTATAATCAGGTGTTGCAATATATAGTGAAGATTTGTTTCAGCTAAAGTGCTTGCATCAGAAACTTAACACTTGCAATATAGAGCCCAGTTCCTATGCTCAACTTAAATTACACTATGTGTGGATGTCTTAGAAGGCTAAGTTTGACATTTTGTTGTGGGTTTAGGAGTTGCTAACTATTCTTAACATATTGGCTCCTCTCGATATCTTTTCATCAATTATAATGACATTTTTTAGAACAAGAACTACCTTTAGGTATATCTTGGCATTGTAAGGTATTCTCTTGACGTTGTAATAATTAGCTAATAATAATTTGAAAGACGTCCCCTGCTCTTATTCTATGTATGCAAAGATATAAAATTTCCTTAGTGATTCTTCTTTCTTTGTTGTTCAACATAACTAATTATCACTAGTCATGTTTCAGGGCCACACTAAAATTATCAAACCAAGATCTACCCCACCCAATTTGCCTAGGATATCTTACCAAATTGGGCATTTTACCATCATAATCTGCCATCTGCTTGTGATGAAAATTTTCAAACACATGCAAACTTCTTTTTGCATCATTATTCTCATCTTACCATAAGATTAGATGTTGGGAATGGAATTATAACCAGCTATCTTTGGTTGCTCCTCAACACATGTGGCCTTCTTTGTTTGTTGTTAGCTTGTCTTCTCCCTTACATTAATCTCAGAGCAACCTAGCCCTGGTCATCTCTGTGTTACCTGTGAAGGGCTACATCATAGCATCTCTCTTCTTTTCATGTTATGAATTGAGATAGTAATACTTCTTATTGTGTAAGTATCATTCTGTCCAGTTTGAATTTCTTATTTGTCTTTTTTCTAAATCAGTTAGGAACTGTGCGCATGGCTTGTCATGAGATTAATTACAGATGTTTTATGACTTTTGGAGTAACTTCTTGCATGAATGGTAATATGTGTACAGTTAAAAAGGAGATAAAGTAAATAAAGAAGAAAAATTTTTGATGTGTAGAATAATGTTTCCTTACTATCATGATGTCCAGGTTCTGCAAGTTGAATTGTTGATGTCAAAAATTTGGACTTCTGGCTTAGATATTCTCCATCAGCTAAAGTCTTCTCATGAATATCTTCCTAGTGGATTGAGTTCAGCATCTCTTGAGGTATTTTAGCAGTTTTTATTTACAGAGGATAGTCTAAGAAGTTATGCAAATTATAAGAAAAACCACCTGTCAGATGGCTGTGTTATTAAAATTTGTAAAAAAATTTTAGGGTGAAAGATTTAATTACTAGCCCTTTGATTGGTTTCCCCATTGAAGAGGTGGTTAGATGGCATTTATGATGACCCAAAGAGATTGCCCGAGTGTGATGGCTATTCAACTGGGTTATAGTACCTCACATAGCATAAGCCCAATTTTGAATTCTATCACCAACGTGGGGCCATCCCTAGGGATATTGCTTAGGCAACTTTCCTGTGTGGAACAAGAGGCCTTGTCTAATTTGGTCAAAATCTTGCTTGTGAAAAATACATTCACTCATGATATCTAACAATTGAGATGACTATTTGCAGCTTTGCTCACAGAAAATTAAGGATATGGAATATGAACAAACATCCCCTCTTATCAAAGAAGCTATAAGGGATCAAGTGGATGGCGTCTCACCCAGCTCAGAGGTCCTGGTGAAAGTTGCAGAGAGCCTGAGTTTAAGGTCAAACCAGGAGATTCTAATCGAGGCTGTGGCCCTTGAAAAATTGAAGGAGAATGCTGAACAAGCTGATAAGGCTGGGGAAGCTGAGTTTATGGATGAAACTATTGCTCTTGTAACCTGCATGCATGAGCGCCTTGTTTTGTTAAAACAGTCGCAGATCTGTAGTCCAGTTCCAATACCTTCTGATTTCTGTTGTCCCCTCTCTCTCGAGCTGATGACAGATCCAGTTATTGTGCCATCTGGGCAAACATATGAGCGGGGTTTCATCCAGAAATGGATTGATCTTGGGCTTACAGTTTGTCCTAAGACACGTCAGACTCTGTCTCATACCACACTAATACCTAATTATACTGTAAAGCAACTAATTGCAAACTGGTGTGAATTAAACAATGTGAAACTGCCTGATCCCATGAGGAATACGGAATTAAATCAACCTTCTCCTCTTCTTGCCCATGCCGATTCCAGTGCATCAAGGGGTTTACATGTTTTAACTCACACCATAGGCAGCCAACAGAAAATGCCTGAGTCCAGGTCTACAGGTTCTCCTGGAAAGAACTTAATCTCTTCCACTGCAAGGGAGGGAGGTTCTCCATCACATGCCCTTGCTACGGCAGATGGTGTAGTTGGAAATGGGCCAGGTTTGGATATTGCAAGAATATCACGTTCAAGTTCTGAAGATAATTCGGAAGACAGAAGTACAGAGTCAGTTGGGCAACCCTCTATGTCACCATCTAGAAAAGATTTTTCCATTGCTAATGATACTGCTGAACAGTCATCTCAGATCCATAATAGGACTGCCTCAGCCTCCAGTGTGCTGTCTGGTTCGAATCTTTCTCAAGGAGATGATAATGAGACTCTGGAGCTGTCAAACCATGGCACTGATACTTCTGGAGAGGTGAAACCAGAACCACAGGTTACTGCTACCATGCAGAGGGAACCTGATTTCATTTCCCGTGTCTTGGAAACACGGTCTCGGAACCAAGTGATCTGGCGTCGTCCATCACAGAGGTTTGTTCCGAGAATAGTTTCCAATTCTGCTACAGATACAAGAGCTGATCTCTCTGGCATTGAGGCTGAGGTTCGGAAGTTGGTAGAAGACTTGAAGAGCACATCACTTGGTACTCAGAAAAATGCTACGGGTGAACTCCGATTACTTGCCCGGCACAGCATGGATAATCGAATAGTAATAGCAAATTTTGGTGCCATTAGCTTATTAATTAATTTGCTTCACTCCCCGGACACAGAGATTCAGGAGAATGCAGTTACGGCCCTTCTTAACTTGTCAATTAATGACAACAACAAAAGTGCAATTGCTAATGCCAATGCAATTGAACCTCTGATTCATGTACTTCAGACAGGGAGCCCTGAAGCTAGGGAGAACTCAGCTGCGACCCTCTTTAGCCTTTCTGTGATTGAGGATAACAAGATCAGGATTGGGAGGTCTGGGGCAATTGGACCTCTTGTTGATCTTCTGGGGAATGGGACTCCTAGAGGGAAGAAAGATGCGGCTACAGCTTTGTTTAACTTGTCAATATATCATGAAAACAAGGCCCGAATTGTGCAAGCGGGTGCTGTAAAGCACCTTGTGGACTTGATGGACCCAGCAGCTGGAATGGTTGATAAGGCTGTTGCTGTTTTAGCAAATCTGGCTACAATTCCTGAAGGAAGGTCTGCAATAGGTCTGGAAAATGGGATCCCTGTTCTTGTTGAGGTTGTTGAATTGGGCTCAGCAAGAGGGAAAGAAAATGCAGCTGCTGCCCTTTTACAGCTTTGTACAAACAGCAGTAGGTTTTGCAGTTTGGTGCTACAAGAAGGAGCTGTCCCTCCATTGGTGGCATTATCTCAATCAGGCACCCCAAGAGCCAAAGAAAAGGTACTTCTCATGCCTATGCTTTCAATATTATCTGCCACACTTTTTTCTTTCATTTTAAATTAATTAGTAAACAAGCCCTCATTTGGCTTCAGGCACAAGCACTTCTTAGCTACTTCAGAAACCATCGACATGGTAATGCTGGGAGGGGCTGATAATTATGTTAGAAGCAGAACCTTCACTACCATGCAAAGTTTTGAGTCCTGTTCCAGACAAAGCGTGTACATTTGATATTAAAAATAATGTTTTTGTTGAAGGTTTTTCTGCTTGGATTTTTACCTGATCTGTAGAGTGAGAAAAAATTGATTTATGAAGGATTAGACTGAGTCCTCATGTGAAGTTCTTTTTCCTCGTGAATGTGAAAGTCAAGAAAATATTATACATGTAGTCCGGTCTTTGCATTGGGGGGGAAGACAGTGACTGATGAACACAGTTTTATTTTGCTTTATCTCATTTCATTTCTTTATGGCTCTCTGTTCCTCTATGGATGTTTATTTGTTACACTCATTGTAAACTTACGGTTAAGCTGGGAGCCCAATGTCATGTCGCAAATAATGCGAAGGTTTGGCAGACTGGGTTTCAAATGAGTTGTAGAGGAAATAGAAATTTATTCGTGAAGGATTTGTTAGGAGAATAAGTTTGAACTGATGCAGCGGCTGTCATAGTTGGATTGCATCTGCCTGTGCCCGTGATGGCAAGAATCTCAAACCAATTGCATGTGCCCGTGATGGCAAGAATCTCCCGCTCTTTCAAAAATAACCCCCAGTTGTCCCAAGGTAAATCCGCTGTAAAGTGGCATGAATCTTGTTTGAATCCTTTTCAAAGTACTTCCAAGCATGTATTCGCGTTGAATATGAAGCAAGTCGATGACTGATATTCTCATCACTCTGCCAGCAGTTGCTGCCATTGATACAACGTAATTTCTGTCTTCATTTATGTCACGTCTGTTCATGAAATTTGTGTGTAGTAAATCGACAAAACAAAACCTGAACGGCTGACTATTAAGCGCAAACTGTTTTCGTCTTATGCATGATCTAAAAAGTAGCGAACACGGAAAAGATATGGATCGAGCTCTTGGTCGGTGGTACGCCTTCGTATTGACAGTAACGTCACTCGCTAGGTTTAGGTACCGGCGGTGACCTTCTCCCTCTTGACAGCCACCAACCAATCAAACAACAAAACCTTTTTTCATTCTCTCCTCTGTTCTTCGGCAGACGGTTTTACCGTTTCTGATTATTTAGGGTTTTTGTCAACCGCGAACCAGGCATTTAGAAGTTTGCTTTCTTGGGTTTTCTTTCAGGCTCAGTTTTTGAAGATTTTTTGTAATTTTTTGGTTTTTTTTTGGCTGAAGTATATGCTTCTGTCTTTGAGTTACTGGTTTTAAGTTAAATACCACTAGAAATTCTATTAAAAATTCTTTGTTGTCGTTAAATATGTCTAATTTGATGGATTGGGAGCAGTAATAGGTTTCCTGGACTGGTTGCCATAGTGTTAGGTTCGAAGAATTCGGTTTCTTTCCACTTGTAGTAATTGCATGATTGTTGTGAGTCTTTATGATTTTGATTGAACCTATTTGCTATTTCTGTTGTTTTATTTCAAATTAAGGATGTCAAATGCTGTGATTGAAGTTTCTGCTAACGAGCAGAACAGTGGAAGGGAACCCGACGTCCACAAAATATTCTTATTAACCGTGCAAGTAATGCAAGTTACAACACCTTTAACGTTGGAGCTAATGCTGCTGGGAAAGCTAAGGTACAGAATGGAAGCGAGGATAGGGAAATAGATGTAACCGGGTCTATTAAATCTGGTGACCGTGGGGTGGATGAAGCTGCATGCTAGAGCACAACTGAAATTCGAGTGATCTTTTGGTGATACCATGTCCGGGACTGGGAATATCTCAGCTTCAAATGATGGCGGAAGTTGAGTCATCATTTTACGGCGCCAATGCATGGACATCAGTGCTGGATGCGTACAATGAAGCATTGCCTGTGAGTTTTTTATTTTTTTTGGTTTTATCAAGTTGGTGCATGTATTATCTGTGTACTGTTTTGTCTATTGGACTTGCATATGACTATGATGAGTCTATATATACTAGATCATTGCTTATTACACAACCCATGAGTATGGAAATTACTTTCTCTAGTAGATTGGAGTTTTGGTTGCAAAACCACCAAAACTAGAGTTGAGTAGGGTGAGAAATCATTTTTGCCAATTTGAACAGAAGATAGGAAAGGTCTTAGTGAATTGTTTGACTCTATTTGTTTTAGTATTTCCAAATTTAGTGGGCATTTGTGTTAAGAATTCTGCCAATTTGGTGACTGTTAGCTTGTTGATAAAGCTGGTCAATCAGGAAATGACTCATAAGCTGTAAGCATCTTAGTGTTTTGAAGCTAGACTGGTCAGCTTAAGCAGCAGCTAGCTTGAAGATGATTTTAGTAGTCATTCTAGATATTAATTTTTTTTCATTTTATTCTAGAATTTGCTTTTGACCAAGGCAAATATCTTTCCCACTAGACATTCTGTTTAGCATTTAAAAAATTTTGGAGGTAATTGTCAACAAAGAGACTGGTGAATTTTTCGCAATTTCTATGTATTTTAGCTTGCTTGCAAAATTTTGAGACTGCATCTAGTTTTTTAAATAATTTTTATAAATATAAATTATTTTGGTTTACAGATGAAACTAATTATGAAATTTATCTCTGCAGATCTCGACATGAATATAATAGTTTCAACTATTTGTGAAGGAGTTGCGTGTGATCATTTGTTTACAGTATAGGGATCATTTAAATTAAGATTATATATCTTTCTATTTCTTGCAATTAGAAGCCGGTTATGTTGTTTGGTTATGTTACTTGAGATGTGTTGTGAAATTTACTCTGCCATTTTATAAACTGTCACACTTTTCTCTAATGGTGATTTCTGCAGATAAATAAGGTTGTCAATGGCAATGTTGGCTTTGGGTTTAAGGGAGGATGGCCAACTCTTGAGTTTATAGACAGTGATAATTATTTTGGGCAAATGCTTTCGAATATTGAATTGGTGCATTCCCAAGTTAGTAAATTGAAAATTCGGGATAACAAGTTGGTCGGTTAAAATTTTGAAAGGTTCTCTTCGTTAATAGATTGAGCTTGCTTGTGCAATGTGATGTATTGACCAGTCCTGATCCAAATGCTGGTTCTCCTTGTAAAAGTGGAAATGAAATGCCAGATAGATGTCTATAGATGGCTTTCCAGCATATTTCTGAATTTAACATGGGAGATGTTTTTATGCCTGGAAGTGCAGTTCAAGTCATGTAGCAGTGACCCTTCCTCGTATGGTCAGAAGCACCGGTCAACCTGGGGTTGGGGGTTCATGAGCCAATGTAAGTTGTTTTTCTCTGGCATAATTGCCCTATTTTTCATCCTTATGCTGTAAAACACAGGTAATAGTTGTGATTGTGAGCCTTTCTCAAAGGTCAATGATGCTATGGATAGTCGAATACTCGTATCTTATCTAAATGAAAACCTTCACTTATCACTTGCAACCATAAAGCAAGGAAATCTTGACTCTCGATATCAACTTTGATATGGTTGACCTGTTGAGAGTTGAGACCTTCTGCTATGGCTGTTACAACTTCTTGAGAATAGCATGGTATCTTGCCTCTATTCAATTTAGTCTTGCCCTGTCGATTCCCCATATTCTGCTTTTGCTATAAAAGATGCTCATCCACAGTGTTAGGGGCGGGATTGTGAATTTACTGGATTAAGGAAACATTTTGACATATACAATTATACTGGCTTAATCACAGAATACCATGTTGCCTTACCATTATTACTTTATTCATCTCTTTATGATGGAATCATTTATCTTTCACGCATACAGAACAAGGAACCATCCTGATACATAATTAAGCATATGATGAAGAGTTGCATGATTTCGAAAAAATTATAAGCCAGCTCTCTGAGAAGCCTCAGTTGTCAACAAAAAAGTTGAATACGGATGCCATTCCTCCACTTGAGGCTCAAAATGCTGAATTGCCCACAAAGACTTCCGAGGATCACGGACAACCTTCCACTTCCAGGTCTAGTAAGAGGGAGTAAAAATCATGCTCGTGTAGGTGGACAAACAAAAAAGTTGTAAGATTTCGTTATCTACTGAATAAAGTTTTCTAGAAGAGTAGTTCGTCTGGCTGCTGTGAATACTTAGGTCAATGCTGTTGATTCTGTTGTCTATACCCTTAGCCTTTTGCATAAAATGATATATAAGTTGTTGATATTTCTGCTCCAGTGAAGATTTGTGTATGCTTTGCATAATATGACACCAAATTAAATGATGAACTAATTATCATGAACTAAAACCATGTAGAATTGTCTTCAATTGTCAGATGACATACTTAATGTTCTTAATATGATCAAAGTTCAACATAATTCCTCTGTACGGTGCATTATTCCAAGCAAGGAACATGAAACATGATATTGTACAGCACAGGAATCGGTACCAGCCGATTAATTCCAAGCAAGGAATGTTATCTTCTGGCTTGGCAACCATTATTTCCAAGCAAGGAATCAGAATTGAGATGGGAAAGTATTGGACCTAACATTCGATTCCTTTCTTGGATTAACCTAACTGACTAACAAACCATTCTTTCTGTCTTTGCACTAATCTCTCCCTTTCCCATTATTACATGTACATATAAATGTGGCTAATAAATCAACTTTATCAAGTCTTTTTCAAGAAATGTTGATGAGTGTAGTGGGGATGGGGAAAGGCTTGTGATTTCTCTTGCTATTTCATGTTTGTTGTATTTTCCTTCCTTCAACATTTCTAACTGCAACTGTATACTTGGCTGGTTGGTTTTTTACATAGCGGGGATGCCATTTGCACAAATGTTTAATATACTAACAGATACCCTCTACAAGCAATTCATAGAGGAAGATGTCAGCAGCTTTGAGGAGTTTCACATTGCCATTCTCGATATGTTCAAGTAAGATGTTACAGTTTCTATTGAATCACCGTTAAACCATAAAAATTATCTCAAAATAAATGCTATCAGCATCTGACTTTTGCTCCATCTTATTCAGCATTACCTGGAAAACATTATGTTGCATCATCACGTAATGAAATAAAGGTGACCCAACATTGCTTGGATCTTTACGCCATCTTCCATTCAATTCTTACTTAGGTACACTAAAATTTCAGGACTGTTTTAAAAACATGGCAAGAATCCGTTGAATCAGAAAGGAAAGGACGTGTTTGTTAATTTTATGAAGGATAGAGTAAATGTTTGCGAGCCAAACGATTATACTGTGATCATCGGCATAATGACACCAGTTGCAGCCATGGCAGCAAAGAAAGCTGTAGAAAATGTATCGCAAATGAGGATTATCAAAGCCATCCCCGACGTCATCTTTGTGCTCTCCATTACAGTACTAGCTCTTAACTTAGCCAAGCTTTCCAGAAAGATGATCCAGGCCAAGTCAGCATCTTGAACACCCCCACATGGCAACGCCGCATTACGAACAAGATCAATTTTTTTTTAAATTTTATATAATTTTTAACTATTAAATTAATACATTATCAATAATTAAAATTAAATCTAACATTTATAATTAATATATATATATATATAAAATGTAAGTTTAATTTAGGATTAATATAATGATATATAAAAAATTATATACAAATAAAAATTTTTAATCTTAATATTTAATATATGGATTTGAATTTTTTTTTCTAATTTTTTGAATTCCTAAATTTAATATATATTAAAATATAACACAATTAATGATAAATAATTAAGATTGAATTTTAATTTTTTAAATTTATATCGTAAAATATAAAATTAATTTATAAAATTTATTAAAATATAATTTAAATTATTTATTATTAATTACATCACATCATAAATAACTCATAAAATATTTTACCTTGTAGAGAAAATTATACATGGAACGACCCTATCATATTAATACGTAATATAATAAAATAATTTAATTAATAAAAAATTATTTATTAATAATAAATAAATAAAATTAAAATGATTATCGTAAATAATCCCAAAAAGAGGTGTGTGGAATTTGTTACTAAATCGTGTAGATAAAATAATTATTTGATTGTTAGATAAAATAATAAAAAAATAAGTTGTAATTAAAATATTAAAAAATATTTTATTTTAAATTAATAAATTTTAAAGTTAAAAATTAAAAATTTATAAACAATTAAAATTAATTAACAAAAAAATGAATTAATGATAAAAATTAACATAAATTTTTCTTGGAATAATTAAAATTAGAAATAGAAATACATGTATAATTAATTTATAATACTGTGGTAGTACACTTTTCCAAAAGTTTTAACGGTAAAGTTCCTTAACGGTCGAATAGAATTCAAATTTGAATATTCTAAAACCACTAACTCAGCGAAAACCACGCTAAATCCTTTAGTCTTCGTCTTCGTCTTCAGTCACTTTCTTGCTGCAAGGAAAAAAGAAAAAAGCTCTCCTGTAACTGAATCTAAAACATTCAAAAC
The DNA here is from genome assembly GCA_019650275.1 of Xylocarpus granatum. Classification (NCBI taxonomy): domain Eukaryota; kingdom Viridiplantae; phylum Streptophyta; class Magnoliopsida; order Sapindales; family Meliaceae; genus Xylocarpus; species Xylocarpus granatum. The sequence continues at coordinate 68,513 of BNST01001141.1, forward strand.
TCTAGTCTTCATGGAAAATAACCAATTCAACACTTCTCTCCAAGTTCCAGAAACCCTAAATTCAAATATGGTTTTCGATTGGCGAAACTTGAATCAAGAAAATTTTGATGATTTGATGCTCTCCGACTCTGATTCAAGGCTGATTCCAAGTGGCTTTACAAGATCTAATTGCCCAGGTTAGTCTTTACTACATTACAAGTTCTGCTTTATGACACAAGATCTGTATGTATTTTTTTGGATCCTGGGATAATGATGGAAAAGAAAATATAAGAATTCCTTGTTCATTATTTCACTGCTAGTAATCGAGAAAATGAGAAACTTCTGCGTTGGAGTTATTTTGTAGTCTTTCCTGTTGATCAGAATTTTTTTTTGGAAAATACTGTTTAGGTTTTTGCGATATTGTGCTATATATTTACATAATAGATTTTTCATGTCTGAATAGGTTTTACCATTGAAGCCATTGTTATTTCGTGGTATACATTTTTCCAAGTTCAGAACTTATTCTAGGTTTTTCATGTGTTTAATCATTGCTTCATTTTTCAGTTGTTCATGAAATGAGTTCTCTGTCATAGTCTTTTGTGAATGTCATGTATACCTATGTTTATTATGGTCCTATGGCTTTTAATGCTAGAGTCCTGATCTATGGAAGTTATTCTTTTTTCCCTATTAGAAAGAAATGGAATCTAAAACGTGGGTTAAAACGTTCTATATTATTTGAATAATCAGATAATTCAATTTTATTGCTATACTTTTTTGAACCAGATGAAATTTTCATGTTTGTAAATGCGGGAGGTGAGTCCTCGGGTGAAGAAGATTCTAGCATGAAATTTCTGGGCGATATCTATTTCGAAGGAGGAAATGCTTTACGAACGGATGAAAATATATGTGATGCTGGAGATTATCCCTACATATATCAGTCAGCAAGATTGGGGAATTTTCGTTATCAGTTCAATGATATTCCTCCCGGGGCCTATCTTGTTGATCTTCATTTCGCAGAGATCATAAACACAAATGGACCTAAGGGAATAAGAGTATTCAATATATTTGTTCAGGAAGAGAAGGTAAGTCATCATGCATAGAGCCATTCACTTTGATTATATATATCTTCCTTTTCTTTTCTTTACTTGAAGTTCTATAATTTGGAATAATTGCAGGTTGTATCAGATTTTGATATTTTCTCAATTGTTGGAGCCAATAAACCTTTGCAATTAGTTAATATCAGGGTCATTTTAAAGGAGAAGGGAGAAATTTTGATAAGATTTGAAGGGGTCAGTGGAAGCCCAGCAGTTAGCGCTATTTGCATAAGGAGATCACCAAAGATGTCAGGTACTATTATTTTTAATGCCTTGTTTGATTCATCATTCAGGAACACAAGTATGTATATGCATATATTCTAGCAACCTCAAATTTATCTTACCTGCAATTTAGGTACAGTCCCTCGGAATTCGCATGAATATCTAAAATGTAACAATTGCGCTGCTGAGATAGAGGTGTCATCAGCTCAGGTTAGCTGCAAATTATATGAAAAGACATAGCTTTCAGATTTTAAGTTGTTGATCGTTGGGTCTTTGTTGCATGGTGAGTAGAAGAAGCTTATGCGAATGAAAGCTACAGACAAGTATGAGAAGAAGATACAAGATCTCACCAAACAATGCCAGCTTAAGACAAATGAATGTCATGAGGCATGGATGTCACTAACTGCAGCAAATGAGCAGCTAGAGAAGGTTAGGATGGAACTTGACAACAAAACCTTTCGAACACTGACCCTAGGTAATTATGATGGCTCTTTTTTTTTCATTACAGTTAAATGGAAAGGATTTTTTTCACCGCATGTATATAATATGATGCAACATGCGCAAATGTTTAGAGTTGGTGAATAGTTGCTTACTCATTGTTTTCAGTTACATGGAGGTCTGATAGTATTTGAGTCAGCTTTAACTATGATGAAACTACCAACTAGATGATGCTTCAGCTTAACTTAGATACTGTGCTCCTTATATGTTGGAACCCTTCTGATTTTGTTACATTTTTTTCCTGTTAGATCAAACGGTGGGGAAACAAGCTGACAATTTAAAGAATATCACTAGCAGGTATGAGCGTGATAAGAACTACTGGGCAGCTGCAGTTAGTGATTTACAAGAGAAAGTAAAGGTAAGTGATGATAATTTTTCTGGTCCCCATATTAAGGTTCTCCTTAATATTATTTGTTTCCTTACCATGCATTTGTGTGACCAATGAGTACGCAGATAATGAAGAAAGAAAATTCTCAACTCTCTCGTGAAGCACATAAATGTGCTGATTCAACACCTGAGTTGAATAAAATGGTTATTGGAGTTCAGGCATTGGGTAGGTTTGAATTACAAACCTAGTGAGTTGTGCAGATTTACCCTTTGTTTTCACTACACTCATGGATTCACTCTGCAGTTGCGCAGTGTGAGGATTTTAAAATGAAGTACAGTGAAGAGCAAACAAAGAGAAAGGAGCTTTATAATCAAATTCAGGAAACAAGAGGCATGTTTTTTTCTCCCTTTTTAAGTGATTTAGTGATGCATCTACTGAATTATGTATAGAGAATGTTGACTCAGAAACACCTGTATATATAATTTGTAACAGGTAATATCAGGGTTTTCTGTCGGTGCCGCCCATTAAGTAAGGAGGAGATATCAGCTCGCTGTGCAACTGTTGTAGACTTTGATGCAGCAAAAGATGGAGACCTTGGGGTTCAAACAAGCAGTTCCACCAAAAAGACTTTCAAATTTGATAGAGTATACACACCTAGAGATGGTCAAGGTAGTTATATATTACAATCAAATTATTCAGACCTTACAGCCTTTTTAACTTTGAGAATTATATCTTAAGCCAGAGTCTTTATTTTTCCTCAACAGTTGATGTATTTGCGGATGCTTCACCATTGGTGGTTTCAGTGCTAGATGGATACAATGTCTGTATTTTTGCTTATGGGCAAACAGGAACAGGGAAGACATTTACAATGGAGGGTACTGAGGAGAACAGAGGAGTCAATTATAGGACGCTTGAGCAACTGTTTGAAATTGCCGAGGAAAGGAGTGACACTTATAGTTACAGCATGTCTGTTAGTGCGCTTGAAGTCTACAATGAACAGATCAGAGACCTGTTGGGTACATCGCCTACATCAAAGAAGTAAAAATTTTGTTTCTTTCATTACTTGTGTACTCGAAGGAAAACTTAAAACTCAGCTAGTTAACTCTCAGTGTAAATCCAAAGGTCACTTGACTGGCAGGTAGAAAATTGTCTGGCAACCAAGTTACAAATGGTGCATTTTTAGGTTGGAGATAAAGCAATCTTCTGAAGGCTTTCATCATGTTCCTGGAATCGTGGAAGCCAAGGTTGATAGCATTAGAGAAGCCTGGAATGTACTTCAGACTGGAAGCAATGCAAGAGCTGTTGGGTCCAATAATGTAAATGAGCATAGCAGCCGATCTCACTGGTACTGAGCTCCACTTCTTCTTTCCAAATTTCATTCTTTTTTAAAAAAATTGCTTTGTTCTTTACGTATTTTTTCATTACTGATTGACCATGGCAAATTTTGACCTTTTTTAATCAGCATGCTTTGTATAATGGTAAGAGCAAAGAACCTAATTAATGGTGAATGCACCAAGAGCAAGCTTTGGCTTGTGGATTTGGCAGGCAGTGAGAGATTGACAAGAACTGATGTGCAAGGAGAGCGACTTAAAGAAGCTCAAAATATTAACAGATCCCTTTCGGCCCTGGGAGATGTCGTACATGCTTTGGCTACTAAAACCAGTCACATTCCATACAGGTATGGAATCCCATCATTCTTCAATATGTATCGTTCTGTCAGAAACAATGTTTGGTCTTAATGATGATCTGATTTTGGTTTCAGGAACTCTAAGTTAACACATTTACTCCAAGATTCATTAGGTACATGTCATCCAGAGTGTGTTTTGAACGCTTGAGACTGATTCATGTTTGGTTATTCACTCACAGCGATTTCAAATTATGTATGTTGCAGGTGGTGACTCCAAAACATTGATGTTTGTGCAAATTAGCCCTTCAGAGCAGGACATGAGTGAGACTTTGAGTTCATTAAATTTTGCAACTCGAGTTCGAGGGGTCGATTTAGGTCCTGCAAAGAAGCAGATGGATACAAGTGAGCTTCAAAAGATGAAAGTAATGGTATGTCTCAAGATTTCTGATTCCTTTCTATTGTCAGATTTTATTTCTTGTGATGATGCTTTTTTGATTTTACAATTTTTGTCTTCTTCTAAAGCTTGAAAAAGCAAGGCAGGAAACCAGATCCAAAGATGAATCTTTAAGGAAGCTAGAAGAGAACTTACAGAACCTAGAGAATAGAGCTAAAGGCAAGGACCAAGCTTACAAAAACCATCAAGAAAAGATTAAAGAACTTGAAGGCCAACTTGAGTTCAAGTCAAACTTGCACAACCAATCAGCAAAGCAAGTCTCGCAACTTTCAGATAGGTTGAAAGGCAGAGAAGAGCTTTGCAGTAGTCTCCAAGTAAAGGTCGGTTTTCACAGGAATTATAATCAATATTTTGCTTATTTACAAGTTCATGGCTAACCGGAACTTGTTTTCTGCCAAAGGTCAAGGAACTTGAAAGCAAGTTTAGAGATCAGCAGCAGTCAGAATCTGCAATTGTCCAACAGAAGGTTCAGCATCAGACCTTGCACCATAATGTTTAGATTTATCTTTTAAGGTTTTCTTCAGTCATTCAGTTTCTTGGAAATTACTGTTTGTAGTAGGTTGACTAAATGAAAAGACTTCCTTAAAACTTCCAAGATTGAATTAAATTGCTTTTCTTTAGCAGAGGACATTGATGTTGAAATCTAATAGATTCTTGTTTGACATCCAACAGGCCAAACATCTTGAGAATAAGCTGAAAGAGCAAGAACAAGAGTCTGAATCTCGTTCCCTTGTCCTTCAACAGACGGTTGTCCAGATTTACTAAGATTTACATTTATTTGAGCAAATGGGAAGTTGTGATACTCTATCTCATTCTATTTCTTTTCCAGATAAAAGAGCTAGAGAGAAAATTGAAAGAGCAGGAACTGCAGAATTCAGAGTCAATAAAGCTTTATCAGAAGGTTATTTTTCATATATCCTTATCATCAAAAATAAGTAAATTGATGACTTGTATAACTGTTTCCAGTATTTAGAAGTCCATTATTGAACCTGAAACTAAAATAGAGATGTCCTTCAGCTTAATTTTGAAATCACAACAGTAAAAATGTTTTAACCACCACCCACCCACTTATATTCCATTTCTGATTCCTGAGCCATCTATATATTATAGTATGGTATGATGTTTCTATATGTGTCAGGAAAACATACATTTCTCTTTCCACATATGAAGAAAACTTGTGAACCTTTCCCCCTCCAGTTATAGAAATATCCGGTGAATTTTGTAGCTGCATTTGCTTGCCTGAATTTGTTAACACTGCAGTATAACGAGTTCTTGAGCTCCCGTAGGAAGTGTTGAACATATTATATTTTATGTGCTTCGGCAGATCAAGGAGCTCGAGGGCAAGTTAAAGGAGCAAGAGCAACAGTTGAACTGCAGGCTGTCTCGTGATTTTGCAGATCTTATACGGGCCACGGGCACTCCTGATGAAGGCAGAACCTTTAGAAAAGAAGATGAAGTCATGAGTGACGTTGATCTTCATATTCTAAGGAGTTCCAACTCGGTTAACAGGCCAATGAGTCATGGTTCCGTATTGCCAAGAGGTAAAGATTTTCACCATGAGAGAAGAAAGAAGAGAAATTCCAGGAGTGGAGAGACAGAGAACAAAATCCCTGTATCCACTTCTTTATATGAGAACAAGAAAAGGAAATCTGATCCCCCTAAAGCAGCTGCAAGGGTGGTAAGAACAACAAAGCCAGTCACCACCACCACTACACAAGGGCCTTCCATTCATAAGAGAACTAACAGAGATCAGGTTCAAGGAATTAAGGAGAGGGATAACAAGAAAAAGATTTGGTCAAGATAGTCAATTGAAATCTATTCAACAGGGATTTGTTGTGTTCTTCCAAATTGTTTGTCAATGCAGTGAAGTGAGGTTCAAAGCTTAGATTTATTGTATCATTCTAAAAGGAAATTTATCAGTTAAGTGTTACTTGTTCTAAAACTTCATACCTTACATTAACTACTCTAATGGAAAATATTACATAAATTTTAATTTTTTATTCACATTATAAAAGAAAATAAAGTTATTTTTTAAAATATAAAAAATTAATATGAGAGGTTCTACAGGCCCAGAGTGGCAACAATTTTTCTGGGCCATGCACCATTGAAGAAGGCTTCCATTCTAATGATAAATGAATTAACTAATAATAAAGACTAGTATCGTAAAATATAAATAAATTAATTAATTAAAAATGACTTATCTTAACCATTAAATTTTAGTTACAACACGTGTGAGGAAATCAACATCCATCTTCAAACATAAGGTAGGGACAACAGCAATGAGGTGGTTGGAAACAAATGAATGCTTGTAAAACAGAAGAATGAATTGGGTTAAAGAAAAAGTGCTTTTAAAAAACAAAGAAAATAGGAAGCCCGAATGCACTAAAAGATAAAAAAAAATGCAAAGGGAACGATGAGGAGGGTAGGGTGGAAGGTGTGGGAAGCGCTGTTGTTGTTGTTGTTGTTGAAACCCGAATGCACTAGAAGAAGCCAAAACTAGTGATGTGATGATAATACCATAACATTTTTCTCGTTTTAGTGGGAACACTCACTTTCTTGTCTCTGCATTCTCTTAACACGTATTCCCCCAGCACCACATTACAAAATCTTATGACTTGTCTATACAGATTCTTCTATCCTATTATTCTTTGATTGGATAACATCAACCGTCTGATATTTTGTCTGTCAAGTTCTTGGTTTGTGGTGGAATAAGAGTGTAAGATAGGATGGAAAACAGCAAAAAATTGGCCATTATGTCATGAGCTTCTCGCAGGGAAATGACAGCTTGACAAAGTAGAAGTAGTAGTAGTCTAGCAAAAGTTTTCTCCCAGTGAGTCTCATCACGTTAATCACGCTGCTTCATGTCTCTTCACTTCTTCTTCTTCTTCTATTCAGCCAATCCAGCCACTCTCTCCCTTAAATAAACTAAAATATATTTATTATTTATCTATGAAAACAGAAAAAGATGAGTAAAGTAAATATATATAAATGATTGCAAAGGCTTTAAAGAGCTTCTGCGCATAAGTAAATTCAATGAATTGTATAGAGAGGAAAAAGGGTATGTGGAAAAAGCAACAACAATAACACAACTTATTATTCAAATATTTATGGGGGGATCTAAGCTAAGGCCATGGCATGCAAAGAGTATATAAGGTTAAAGTTCAGAATACACACACACGCACATATATATATATATTAAATGCTTTTGCTGTAGAATGTCATCTTTCTGCGGTGATGGGTTGTGTAATGTAGGCTAAAAGAGAGGCTGGCCTTGTTTGTTCCAGGCTGTATGCAATACCAAGTAGTGGGTGCAACTGTTAAAGCTGTAGAGAGAGTTATTAATTAGGTAAATTCTTATAGGGACAAGAGCAGTATTTAATAACTTGTTTGCCCAAAATCTTGCATGGCTTCGACAAGAAGAAGTGAAACAAATTAAAGTAATGTACTTCACTTTAAGTGTGAAGTTGTACTCTTGATGTAAAACAAACAAATGAGTAATTATGACATATGAATACACATGATATAGGTGTAGTTTTATTAGGTTAAGCAGATGCGTTGTTTGTAATGAAAGAAGAGCTGATTAGTGTTAAATCTTTTTCAAGACTGGTGTCTTTTGTTCGAAAAGCAACGAATAAAGGCAACGAAGGACAAGCAAACTTGTTTGCCCCAAAAGCAAGAGAGGTGGCATCAGGAAAGAAGCAATTAGCGGGGAGGGGCTCACCCCCGGGGACCCTAGAAAGCATTTTTTGCAGCACAAAACAAAGAACCCTAAGCCCTCAGATGCCATCTCTCTCTTTCTCTTTCTTTCTTGTTCATTCAAATGTTGACAGTCTTTCGTTCAATTCGCTTTCAAACCACCACTTTTTCAGACACTACCAAATCACACCACACTGCAACCAATTGTTATGAAGAGCCCTAGGCAGGCACGGACAAGAAAAAGAGAGATGAGAGCAAACAACCTAGGCTAAACGGTGCATGCCTAAGCAGCAAAAGCCGCATCCTGCTACTTTCATAGATATGGTGCCATTGTTCGGTAACTTAGAGCCAGATACTCAGTTCCCTTATATCTGTGTGTGTGGAGAGAGAGAGAGATGGGGAGAGTTTTAGGTGCTGACTGAACATAAAAAAAGAAATCAAAATATGCCATTAAGTCCATTTAAAAACAATGCAAAATCCGTCACAGATCCCAAATAGAATAGATCGAGAAGATACAACCATATCAACACTAGCGCAACAAAATTATATATATGATCTCCCTTTCTGCTTGAATTGAGACACGTATTTTCAGAGAAATATTAGGAAAAATGTGGAATCGAAATAGCACCTGTGCTTGCTTATCACTTTCATTTAAAACTAGGCTTTTATTGTTACCATAATCAGAAATAGTCCTGCTGCTCCTGCATCTTTGTAGGAACATGCAGAAGGGAATAGCTAGACATGTAAACAACATCACATCAGCAACATAAACAGTAACGAAGACAGAGACAACTAAGACTACTGTTCGACATCTTAGCAAAACAAATGAGTACTATCTGATCGTTTCTTCCCAACAGCTTATATATGTTGATCTGAAGTACCCAATTAAACAAGAATGAACATGTACCTAAATGGGTTTACATAATATTACCATAGTTCGTTTCTCTGTTTTGTTCTACCTTTTGATATTAATATGCTCCATATCTAGGGTAAAGCACTATATCGATGCAAATCACTCCATGCTTGAACACCATTCCAGTTGTTTGTGTTATCATTGCCCTGGCTACTGCTGTTTGTAGGAGTGGCAGCAGTCACTGGTGCATACGAATTCCCAAAGAACCACTCAGTTGCAGGCTCACCACTTGCGCCCTCCTTTCTTGAGTTCCCAACTGCAGAAACTTCTGGGTTTGAAATCTCCAGATTTTGAAACAAAATAGGTTGGGGTTTCTCTGCCTGGCTCTCTAGATGAACTGCAGAAACATTACTGCTTTCCTTTTGATTTTCTCCTCCGTAAAGCATAGACAGTCTTTGCTGCTGCAATCTCCAGTGCAAATCTTGGTTTAAAGAACTCAAAGACTCGATTGAAGATGCAAGATTACTGTTAACATTTAACGAACCCATTTCTTGAATTGCACCACTGAAGCTATTAGGAACAGAAGAAAGTGGATAATTAAACCCCATTAAATTATTACCAGAGCTACCAGATGGATCAAGACTGAAACAAGAAGGACTGGTGCTATCTCCAAACGAAGCAAACTGGCTACAGATACCACTTGGTGAAGGATTCAAACGAGGAAACGATAACCCACCAAGCTGAAAATCCATAGCTGGAGACAGACCATGAAAGAACTTCAAACCACCTGTTTCTGAAGTTGAACCGGATTCCTGTGAGTCCGCAGAAAGCATGGAAGATGACTTTATCTTCTTACTCTTGCGACAACCACCTCCAATCGGAACGTTGCGCAAAGCCCCTCCTTTAGTCCAGTACCTCCTGCAAGTCTTGCAAAAATGCCTTGGTTGTGTAAGACTGTAGTTGTTGTAGTAGCAGAATTTTGTATTCGGCGAGTCGCATCTGGGACACTTGAGGGCTTGCTCCTGTGGCCTTGTTGAAGCTATTTTTCGATTGCCAGGGTTTTGGTTTTCTCCTTTGGACACTGGTGGTTCTGCAAGAACATTATCAGCGGACATCATTGGTAGCACTGTGGAGATCAAAGTGGTGAAGAAGGTAGAACCTGGATTGAGAGTAAAAAGGAGAAGAAAAATGAAGTATTGCGTGAGTCGTACTCAGTTTCCTTTTGCAGAGGCAATGACACTCAATTGAATAATTTCATGCACAGGGTGGAGAAACGGGGAGAGATCAGGGATATGTTGATGTGGTCTTGTGATTTCCATCAAAGAGAGGTTTGTAATATAGAAATTATATAAATACTTGTTTGTGCACATACATACATACATATACATACATATATATATATATATATATATATATAATATATATAGGTGTGTGTAAGTATAGGTTAGATCCAATGGAATAAAAAAGATAACAAGAGAGAGAATATGAAGAAAAATAAAAATAAAAAATAAAAAAAAACAGGTGATAATTTGAAATAATAGTGGGGGAATTGAGAGAAATTTTTTTTTCAAAAATTTCTTTAAATTTGTCAGAAAAAATTATTTGACTTATTTTCAAAAATAATATTAAACAAGTTCACATTATTTTTTTTTAAAAAAAAATCAATTTAACACCCTACCAAATAAATTCACACATTATTTTTTGTAATTTTTTAAAATATTATTTTAAAATATTATCAAATGTACTCTAATACTTTTTTATCTAAATTTGTATGAATTTTTATTTTTGCGTGTATATGCATAATTCTAAGTTTTATGAACAATCATTCATTCATTTACGTTTATTCAGATAAAAAATTATATTATAAAAGAATTTTGATCCGAAAATAAAGATGTAAATATAATATGCAAAGAAAATGTCAAGATTCATCGACAATGATAATAACATTAATAGACATCATTGTTTAGGTTCCTTTTTTCCCATATATGTTTCTTATAAATCAATTTCTTTTCTTTGTTTGTATGTTTACTACTTGGATTCATCAAATTAGGTAGAACTTAATAACAATAATGGGGTAAATTTTGTATTTCTACAAGATGATAATATGTATGTAATAAATATACCTAATAACCTAACTATAAGTGATTGGAAATTTTTTTTAAAAAAGTTTTTTTTTAGGTTTTATTTATTTTTTTAGAAGGTAAGGAAGTCATCAAATCTGTTGCCATCAAATCATGTTCTTAGAGAATTATTTTTTGATGTTATATGATAGTATTTTACTAAAACTAAAAGGAGTTAGAAATCTTTCAAGATTTAATGCATGGCATGGCATGGCATGTTAGAGAGGTGCTTTAGGAATGAAGAGATGGCAAATTGAGAAAATAAACATTATTTGAGATCTTGGTTTAGATACAAATTTAGACTACAAGAAAAAAAGATCAGAGAGCTCAGCAGCAGCAATGACAGCAGTAGTAGTATAGATAGCTAGGTGTGAGAAGAGAGAGCACAGGAGTCAGCGAGGATAAGGCTGAGGCTGAGGCTGTGGTAAGGCAACAGCCAATGACAAACAGTAGAGGGTCTGCCCGACAGAGCTGCAGCGGGACTCTGCCATACACATCAGCTCTTGTCTATTCCTTTTCATGAAATGTCCTCTTTAACTCACTTTTACAATCCCCGAGTGTTAACTTACGATGTAACATTCCCTTTTTCTCTCTGTTTAATCTCCTTAATTCTAATCATACCATGATTTAGGGAAATAATACATCTAGTTTTTTCGGATCACTCTTTATAATTAAATCGGATACCGTTCGTGCTGCTGAGTATTTAATGAACCTGCTCCTGTGATTACACTATGTATTCATAGTAAATTAATAAAGCAAAGGGAGAACTTTATTAAGATTTGTCCGTGGAAGGAGACAAGTAACTAAAAAGAATTTGCTATCCTCAGCTGTGGAATTCCCAATTTTGTGTGGTACAGATTAACTTAATGAAACTTTTGGCATGAATACATCAAGAAAAGCTCTAGTATGCAGAGAGATCTATACATATAACGAGAACAAAAGTAAAGTAACTACTCCTTGGCCTTCTGTGATTTATATTCAGCCGGGGAAGCAGAAGAGAGTACAATTCTGAACACTGAGAAAACTGCAAAGATACCCTTCCCAACCAGTTCTACTACAACAGAAGATCTCCAAGGTTGGGATATGATATCTTTTAACTCGATTGTCTTGTTGCAGCTTGGATCTTGTAATTTTATTTTTTTTTCTTCTGGAAATCAGGAGAGTTAGTTTCTCTCTGTCAGGCATGGGGAAGTGAGAGACAGCTAGAAAGATATAGATTTTACCATTTCTTTGCATGGACTCATTTCATTTACAAACTGCATATAGAAATTGAAGTATGGGACATTTTTCGCTTCAGCTAGCAACTGAATACCCGTGGCTTTGTACTAGCGTCGTGTACCAATAAGAAATCATCCTGCCCGCACACTGCAATCATATAATTACACGAGTTTTCTTTGGATTATTGACAAAATAAGCTTAATAACAAAGTGTTTGTATAAATTCCCGATGAAAAGTGGGAAACAGGAAGAGAAGAAACGTGGAAACGCCGTAAAATAACTCGTTGTCTTGTAGTTGCATATGAAGGAAACAGCTTGATCCAGATGGATATGTCACTTGCAAACCCGAATAGATAGAAATATAGCCAGGTCAGTAAGTATGAATATGAATGATAGAGAGGAACACGTGAGAGAGGTGGGTGGATTCCCGTGAGTGCAAACCAGAAACCAAGCAGGTAGTCACAAACAAAACACTAATCTATTTGTCTCTCTTAATAAACGTTACATGATCTCACGGGCCTCCCCCCACATCTCCATCTAACAACTAGCTTCTTCCATCTTCTTTCGTTGCCCTATAAGCTATAACAACCATACCAATGGCTCGATACTTTCCCGCAACTTCCTCCACTTGTTTTTTCTAGAGATAATTCAGTAACTCTCACAACATTTGGGTAAAATATATATCAACTCCGAGTTGATTTTACACCTTTCATAAGATCGAGGTGTTTTAACAAATTCTGTACTTTTTGTTTAATTTTTTAAAATACAAATAATAATATTAAAATATCACAAGTAAATTATTTTTATAATTTTTTTATAAAATTCGTTTATTTTAAAATTAACGTAGAAATGAATTGATTCTTTTAACTTTGTACGATTAATATAACTGTTAATTTAAACATTCTTGACACATGTAATAAAAGATTCATTTTAGTAAATATTTATCAAATTTGATTTATTTAACTAATTACTTAAAGTAACAAACCCTAAAACAAGTAGATAAAAAGAGAATCTTGGCCCTTCTTATCTTCTTTTAATATTCTATCATAAAAAAAAATGATTGCTTTAACTCTTTGGGACATTAAAGACTTAAGTACAAATGTGAAAAATGGAAAAAGAAATTGAAAAATTATGATTATGTTATTTTCTAGTTATGAGTAATGTCGAAGTGTGGATGAGTGTGTTGCAAATTTTTATAATTTTTTGGTCAAATATCAAATGCCCAATACTGATAATCATAGGTAACCGATATTAATTTTGATTACATAGTTTCAAATCTATACTCGATTACTATTCAATAACCTTCAAATATCTAGTAATTTTTTTGTTGAAATAATATTAGGTATCAAAAAAAATATTCAATTAAATTATGATTTATAAGCGTAACGTGAGATAACATTTATTGACTAAATAATTATTTTTTTCACAATTTTGCAAATGGAGGGAAATAAATGTATTCTTACAAATTAAAAAAATATTTTACAAACTTTATATATATAAATAGAAAAGTAAAAAATAATAATAATAAATACAATATTTCATAACTGAGAAATTCATCTTTTCATAAATATAATTAATTTATATACAATTAATTATTTAACCCTCATCCTTAAATTTAAGTTTTTAGGTTAGCTTGTAGAATGAACACGAATACTAAATTAACGTACTTGTGTTTAAAATTTCCCGAATAAAAATTCAAAATAATTATTTAGATTCATGTGATAAAGTCTATTAAACAAGAACAGATTTGCAAGTGAGGGTGGATATTAAGTTGTTTAAATTTAAACTTTGAGATTAAGTAGCAAAATCAATCATCATAGCATATTATCTCTTTAATTTGTGTTTTGATTCTTAACATTCTTCTCCTCTTCATTGTCCTTTCTTTCCGTAAATTTAATAATAACTTTATTAAATAAATATTTTTCCAAAAATATTTATTAAAGTAATTAAGTTTTTGATAAAAACATGATCATGTATGCTTTCCTCTAATCATTTTGATGCTGTCGGTTCATATTTTTATACCACATTAGGGTAATTAAAAATTTTTATTAATAGAGAAACATTTACTTTAAAAAGATACAAGTAAATCAATACTAACTGATGATCTCTTATTCTTGTAAGAAGGACTTAAGGGTAGAATAATTTTATTCGATTTTTAATTTATTTTAATTTAAAGTTTAAATTAATTTAAAATTATTAGTTTTAATTTGAGTTTATCTATTTTAATTGATAGTAGAACAATTATTTATTTAAATTTAATTTTAAAATATTTATTTATTATAAAATATATAATTAGTAAAAAAAAATTATCAATTTATTGTAAAATACAAAAAGTTAAAACAAATAATTAATTAATTAAATTTTAAAAATAGTTAAATAGTGAGATTTATTTTTAATTTATTAAATAATTTTATCATATTAATTATATTTAAATAACAAAATTTATCAATTTAAAAAAAATATATTATTATTTAAATACTTTTAAAAGAAGGTAATTAATTCAGTTGGAGTTACAAAGACAAAAGTGGACAGAGCTAGCATACTTCTGCCTGCCCTGGACCAAACCAATACTCGGGTTCTTTAAAAGTTAAAATCGCCATCAAATCTGATTTCAACAACAGTTATTTATATCTTTCTGATATGCTTGTATTATCGATTGCATTACTCATACCAGAGGTCTTTCGATAAAAGTAAAACCAGAAGCCGGGCAACAGTACGGTCGAGCATGCTCATGAATTTGATCTGCCTCTCTGCGCTGGATGTACTATAACTGGAGCTTTCCTGGAAGTTTTCCTGATTGTTTTTACTCCTCGATGCCGGCCCTGTGAAGTCGCTCTCCCATGCACGTATTTCAACAGTTTGACATTAAGAGACTCGGCAATTGAAATTGATAGTCCAACTGTTGTTTGAATTTAATTGGTTTTAGTTTGGCATACACGTGAATTTGAGCACGCTTGAATCCAAGTAACATTAAGACTCGTGCCGCCATTGGTATAATAACTTGAAAATCTGCTGCAAATACTACTGTACTTTCTTGCTTCTAAATCTATACCATATCCTGGTTTTCTTTGATCAGTTTCCACTTTTTCACTTTTACACCAACATGAAAAGGTTACGTTGACAAATATTACTACAGATGTAACAGAGAAAACATCTGGTAGTTTCTCGGTAAACAAATAGTTCGAAGGAGGGGAAGCGATTACACTTATTGTGCCTGTGGCCCGTAATTTTACTTGAGATTGTATCCAAGAACACTTTCAAAGTTATTATCAACAACAATTTTCTGGGGTGAAATTGTAATGATAATTGCTTGCTATCGACAGTATGAAAAGTGCAATTGAGACTGGAGACCTAACAGCACCGCGCAAGCACAGTTCTAGTATAAATTATGTTGAAAGATTTTCTTGGGCAGGGAGAGATCTTGGTAGAATTACACGGATCTCAAGTTGGCTTGAGTGTAGATATGTTGATTTTGCTTTCCCTTTCCCCAGGAAATTTAGCAAACCCGGGCAATTTTTGCACTTTTGCAAGAACAAAAGCTCAACCCAACTTTTGTAAGTCCCATTTTTCCGAACCCATGGTCCAACTAGTTGGGCTTGATCAGCACTGTAGGCTGCAGTCCATTACTACTTCACCACCATTCTCGGCTATTCATTCTGTACCCCCCCTAGTGGATTACATTCCAAACACCAAGCCACTTGTAGTAGGTTTTATATATATATATATATATATATATATATATATATATATATATATTTACAAATATTGTAAAGAATAATTAACCCACTATTAACAAGAAAATTATAAATATAAACTGCATTAAATATAATTTTAAAAGAAATATTATATAAAGAAATGATCCCACCCCTACTCTGTTTCCAACTATGAATTTCTCTGCTTTGCTAACAATTTCTGTTACTAGACCCACAATTTCATGCCTGCATTGCTCGGCCGATTGTGTGACATGAATTTCTGATACAAGGAATTTCAGAATTATATTTTCCTGGTGAACACGATCCTTTGTAATATTCTTTTAGCACATTCCTAACTTGCTTGTGGATCTGTTCATATGGACATATCAATGAACACAAAAAGGAATATTGTATGGAGCCCGTTCATATTTACAAACATTATTAAAGTTTATACTTGACATTAACATGCATCCGTCTTTCGAAAACCTTATTTTGCTTGAAAACATAGACAGGTGAGCCCCATTCATTTGTTTTTTTCAAAAAAATCATGCGGAGATCTCAATGGCATATCCCAAAAAACATCACTTTGAATGTCACGTCCTTCTCTCCCGTTGCCCTGCAACAGCAGATCAGGTCGATCGTTTCGACACAAAAACACCATCCATGCATTAGCAATAACACATTGATAAACCTTTGGGAGAAATGAAAGGGAGAGAGAACACCAGAACTGTCTCTGGCTGCCCATCCAAAAGCTTTCTTTGGGTGCTCTTGCTCTCGTAATTGCCCCATATTTCTAATTCTCCTTCAAAATTTTCCGCACACAAAACTTGAAACGAAAGCGTTGCGAAAGTGAGAAAATTTAAGAAATGGTACCTCTATATGGTATTTGATTAGATGTGTGCAAGCTATTTATAGGGTAAATAAGATTTTGGTTCTTGCACAAGGGCGAGGGACTTGGTGAACTCGTGTTCTGTTTTCACCCACCAATTTAGTTTTCTTCATTGAGCATGGCCGTTCCCATAATATTAGCTCTCAATTTTTCTTGTAATTTTGTTTCTTGGTTTAATGGATGACTCTGAATAGTAATGAAAAAAAGCAGCTGGCAAACAAAAATTTATGTGCACAGATAACATTTTTAACTAAAAGAGAAGCCCATGCAACACAAAATGCTCTGTTTTCTCACATTCATGAATAATTTCTGACATTTATTTATTGTTGAAAATGCAAGCTATTGAAACACAGAGCAAAAGACAATAAAATCCTAGAACCCAACACAAAAGACATCATCTTTTAGCTTTATTGTCAATATAATGTAATGGTATGACTGGATGGGAAGGATCTTTTCCGTCCTTTCTGAGCTTGGAGGAGCAAGCAAAATCAAAAGCTAAGACTTCAATGTGTTTCCAATATCAATGACAAATCGGTATCTAACATCTGCTTTCCTAAGGCGCTCCATTGCTGTGTTCAAGTAGTCAATTGGTATAACCTCGATGTCTGCTGTTATGTTGTGTTTGGCTGCAAAATCAATCATCTCTTGCGTCTCCTTCATCCCTCCAATGCAACTGCCACACACTATCTTCCTCCCTGGAATTATAATTGCACAACAATTTGTTAATAAGTACAATTCTAAATCAACAAACAGTGGAAGAATAAATGAAAGAAGATAAACGTGCATGCTCACCCATGAGGAGAGGAAAAACTGGCAGCTCTAGTGGCTTTTCCGGGGCACCAACCAGAACAATCTTTCCACTAGTTTTCAACAGTGATATCAATGGCAGGAGAGCATGGGGCGCAGATACGGTATCAATTATGCCATCCATTGTGTTCATGGCAGCCTACGAGTGCAGCAAATATGAACACAATTAGATAGAAAGAACAGCGAACACGCGTTATCAAAGAAACAAACATGATCAAAGCAAAATACCTGCATCTCATCCTGGTTACGACTGACGACAAAAGAGTCAGCGCCGAGATGTTCGATGGCCTCCTCCTTCTTGCTAGGAGAGGTACTGATAACAGTCACGTGAACTCCCATGGCCTTGGCAAACTTGACTGCAACATGGCCTAAACCACCCAAGCCAACCACACCCACATGCATACCAGGCTTGTCAAGCCCATAGAATCTCAATGGACTGTAAACTGTGATCCCAGCACAAAGGAGAGGGGCACCGCCGTCAAGCGGAACGCCATCTGGAATACGGACAACGAAGTGCTCGTCGGCAACCATAATGTCACTGTATCCTCCGTACGTGGTGGTTCCATCGTGATATGTGGTGCTATATGTAAGTATCATTTTTGGGCAATAATTCTCGAGACTGCTTGCACAGTTATCACAAGAGCGGCATGATCCGACCATGCATCCCACTCCTACCCTATCTCCTACTTTGAATTTCTCTACTTTGCTCCCAACCTCTGTCACTATACCCACAATTTCATGCCTGTATTGCCCCGGCAAATCGATTCAGTAACATGAATTTATATGCAACAACTATCGTTCCGAGTACTCGTAAATTAATTATTTTCCAAAGCAGATAGATTTTCTTGCAAAATTTTCTGTCATTTGCCTGTAACATCTCTTGGATGTTCTTTCCTAATCTCAGAATGTTTTAACATGGATTAGAAGAAAATATAAATAAAAAAAATTTTTAAAAAAAGATAGCGGTCGTGGCAACAAATAACGGTCTGTATCGCTTTCAACATGTGTTTTCATATTTCATACGTGGGAGTATTGCATTCACACACTTTTATTTTATGTCATTAATTAAATTATTAATTTTTTTTAATGGCTGGCAAAAATCACGAACAGTTGACTGAAATAGAGTGCGAGAAATAAATAAATGAATTATTATTTCAGGCACTTCTAAATTGTATCTTCTTCTTTGAAATATTATCGTGGTCTGATAAATGAAATGAGAAGCATATAAGCATACCCAGGTACGATAGGATAAGTAGAATTGCCCCAATCATTCTTAACCATGTGAAGATCAGAATGGCAAATCCCGCAATACATCACTTTGAAAGTCACGTCCTTCTCTCCCGTTGCCCTGGAATATCAAATCGTTTGGGCAGAACAAAAATTTAGAAGAAGAGAACCATGTAATACCGGCAAAAAAATATCCTGGGAAAGAAACCCACATGATTTTCCAAACAAAATATTTTCCAGGAAGAGTGGGGAGAGAAACAAAATATACCTTCTGGAAAACGGAAAGGGAGAGAGAACACCAGAAGTGTCTCTTGCTGCCCATCCTAAGGCTTTCTTTGAATGCTCTGGCACTGGAATTTGCTCCATCGGTTCTTGCTTCAAAATGAAGAGAGAAATAAGTATGCTGTCCGTTGTTGGTAAAGGTCTATTGTTGTTCCGGAGTTTGTGCTAAACATTTCTCAGGGTGTCTATTTATAGGAGGAACTGAGGTTTTGTATTTCGTCACACTGACACCCTTGGTGACCTCATAAATGCATAGTCTACTGATTTTTAAATACCTTTTTTCTTTTGACTGATGGTACAAGACAATTTTCCGAGAATTTGTTCTCAAATTTTCTCGAGGTTTTCCCCTCTGTTTCCTTCCTTCTTCCCTTTTCATTTTTAATTCGTGTGCCACACGACAGTAAATGGTTCCTGTACAACGATGGCTTAACCTGTGGACCAAGGCCATCACTAGTTAATATCAACCATACCAACAACCAACTTGTTATATTAAATAAATGGGTTAGTTAAGACAACTAAAATCAACTGGAAACAACCTTGTACTATGATTAATAATATTGTGGGAAAATTAATTTAATTTTAATAATAGATAAATATTACCTTAAAATGAATGAGTTATTTGAGAAAAAAAAATTATTATTATTAAACAAATGAGTTGTCAAAACTAAAAATGGGATAGAAAGAGACTTCAACCAACACAACTTTTGAAAATGACCAATTTCCCAACATTTGTTTGGCACTTTCTCCGAAAATCTTCTTAGGAAATTGCCACGGTACAATAATTTAAATTTTAAAAAATAACTGTAACAATACAATTGATCATCGTGCCAAGTTTTGGAGTTGGACCATGTTTCTTGTCGGCAAGTGTCTCAGCACAAAACACGAAAGGAAAACTACAAAAGGGTTACAATACAACATGTTTCTCACACACATCTACCCCTAAATTGTCGTTAATGGAATTGTTATAACAACTTAACAATGGCAAGAAAGGGAACTTCTTTGGTCAACAGTTTATTAATCTCAACAATTTGTTTGGTAATAGTCAACTGTTGAGTTAGTTAGGCGTGATAATCAATTTTAATTTCTATAATGTTTGTAACAAAAGAAATGGCAACTAGCAGAGGTGGTTGGAGGATGACTTACCATATTAACTATTAAAATTTTTAATATTTAATTTAAAATTGATATTTTAATTTAATATTAGTCATTTAAATTATATTTTAATTTTTTTTAAATTTTTAAAAATTCATTAAAAAAAACTATACATTTTGTCTCTTATAATTAGTCAACATTAATTCACATGCTCGGGTAAATAAAATATAATTAATTTTATAAATTTTTAAATTTATTATTATAAAATTAAATTATTATATCATTTTAATTGATACACGTAGAAATTAGATTAATTATATTATTTTTTTTTATTTCAATATTTTTAATTGATATTTATCGAGATTATATTTTTTAATAAGATTTTATTTAATAAAACGTGTTCTTTTAAGAAATTAAAACACAAATGATACGTGGAAATTAGACTCTAAATTTAGTTAAATTTTGAAAAGTTTTGTCCCATGAGAATAGTAGAAATTGAACTAAATATTTGTAAAGGATATCAGTTGTGTTGGGACAGTATGGGCACATTTGGTTTAAATTTCCAAGGGGTTGGTCTGCACATCAGTCCATGTGAGGTTCGCAAGTATCAGCCCCGGTCCTAGTCTTCTTTATTTATTAATAAATATATTTTTTTATTTTATTAATTAAATAATTTTATTTTTCCATCACAGAATTAATTACGTGTGCTCCACCGCCCAACCAACCCCGGAGTACGTGTGCCTTCAAATATTGTTCGACCAAAGCCACTCGTTAATTTTCTTTTAAGGGACTGTCTGCGGCTCAAACGTCCAAGCTTGGACGGACTCGGCATGGGCCATTTGAATTGTCATTTCATGGATCGTGTTAAGCCCTAATAAGGTCTCATTCGGCTTGGTTTCCTCTTATTTTGGAAACCCAAATCATTAACCACAGTAATCCAATCAGATCAGATCAGATCATGCACTAATCAAATTATTTTCCTAATCCAAAATGATAAAACAGTAACAGGAACAAGTGTTGGTGAATACTTATTATCTTACTTTTAAATTTAAACAATATATGCAACAACTAAACTCTCTCGATCATAAAATTTACATGTTTTTAATAATATCAAAATTTTAATTTTACCGTGTTCATATAATAAGAAATTTACACTTGTATATATATTTTTTTAACTAACCACAACTGTTAATTATAATAATTGAAATATAATAAGAATTATAAATATAAAATGATAAGAGAATTAAAATATTTATATTATTAAATATTCTTGAAAATTTAACTATTTTTTAATAAAATAATTGTAAAATTGAGTTAAATTGCAAAAATTTTCTTAATAAAAAGAGGCCAAAATAGAAAAAATTTCTTCTTCTCAACATCAAACTTATCTCTTGCTTTTTTTTATTAATTTATTGGTATTTTTTAAATAATTGTATAATTAATTTAGATTATTATAAAAAAAAAGAAAAGTATTTGAGTTATCCGTAAAATAAATATATGGTTATGTTATTATCAAGAAACGAAGGCTGGATAGCTACTTAGCTGAGAAGAAAAGCAAAAAAACATTTGCAGGTGTTTCTATTTTACTTCTGTAGGGAATTCAGGTTCTTGCTCGGCTGTGCTATGTATGGCTTGGCTTCATATTGAAATTCCGAGATGCTACCAGAAGAAGGAACCAAACAAAACAAAGAAAATTGATGGAAGGTGCAGAACGAATCAGATGGTAAAATTTAAAGTAACGTTTGAATTAAATTCAATGGGAAGATTGAACAACTGTGGCTCAAAAGAGCAATTTTTGTACATCCTATCATCATATTGAGCACTTTTAATTCACTGCTATTTGCTCAATGACATGGGCTACAAATTTATGTTAACAAATGTGTGTATGCTGGACGTAAAACCAAATGAACAAATTTAACATCCTGTACGTGAACAATATGCAGGGGGTCCTTCCAGGCGGATATAATCATACATGACACCTTGGAAGGGGCTTACGCTTTTTGACTGTGTGAGGTAGATTGTATTCTTCCCACTGTTAAGTAAATGGCTCGGTATGTCAATGCTGTAAAGCCTGTACAATCCATGGATTCCATGCCTGGCTATGGCGTTGTCTTTCCCTATTCTCCCGGTTGAAAAATGAGGCGGATCCGCTTCTGCCTTGTTCAACCGAACCTTTACAATTATGAAATAATAATAAAAAAAAAGACATCCGCATGGTTAGCATTCGTGCATGCTTAGAGGAAGAAACCAACGCTTGATCCATATATACCTGTAAATCAGATTCTGTGGCTGCTGCCAAGCCTAATTGAAGTGTGTAATTTCCTTTAACGTTCGTGCTATTGAGTTGAAATATAATCTGCCATGTCGTTCCTTCGTATGTTTTATTTCCAGTATTTCTGAAATGCAATACTAGAATCAGGACCAGACAAAAATTTTGATCCGGCAAAGAGAAGACACGGAATACATACCTGGTAACATGAGCAAAGAACCAGTCTCGAGTGTAATCACTTACGCCAACCGTGTATTCGAGATCGTGGTAGCGATATAAATCTGCATATCGTACCCACAATCCGTATTGTCTAAACCTGTAAGTCATAGCATAGGAAATTTGTTAAGATTTAAGCAATATTGTAAGAGTCGCCGAGTTTTAATGCGGTAGCAGAGAACTAACTTGTCCGGGTGGTTAGTGTATAAACTGTTCGTGAGTGTCGGATACGGGTCTGGCACGAAGAATTCAGCGGCTGAGCGATCAGGGAAACCGATTTCCCATAATGTCGGACCATTTCTTGGAGGCTCAAAGACAAGAACTCCAAGGTGGATCTTGGATCCTGTGTTGAAATTTGTCAAAACAGCAATTAATCAGATCAAAAAGATGACGCCACAGGCCAAGTTTTTCCAATCTGCAGGTAATTTATATGGGCCTGCCCACTACGTAGGCCCGTTAAGAATGTTCTTTGCATCCTGGTTTAATTTAAAACCATAAAACTGTCGATCCTGCCCAATCTAGGATTTTAAACACTGAATATTGTAAAATAAAGTACTAATGATCTTACCTGCTCTGATGGTAATATTAAGATTATGTTTGTAATCTCCAACAATTCCGGGGACCCATGCGTACAAATTATAATCCCCTTCTCGAACATTTTTTATTGAGAAATACCCTTTCTTGTCTGCTTTTGTCCAGAATTGATAACCCTGATTTAGGAAAATAATAACACTAATCACAGTTAATTACTATTTCTCTTCACTCTTTTGCCCCATAATCTGTTTATTATAGAATAGAACAACATGATCAACCTTGGCTTCTGTTTGCCATGATCCCACATCTCCAGGTGCTGCCAATCCCACGTAAGCAGAGTCTGCACTCATTAATCTCTTTCTGATGTACCTAATTAAAATGTATATGTATACATAGCAAGACAAAATTAGGCACTAATTAATTAAAAAAATTATAAAATTAAAAAAAAATGCAGACCTTTGAAGATAAATACCTGTCAAGGACTTGTAATTGACCCGAAACTCTTCCTCTTTCGCGGGACTTGGGAAAATCTT
This sequence comes from Xylocarpus granatum, assembly GCA_019650275.1. NCBI lineage: Eukaryota > Viridiplantae > Streptophyta > Magnoliopsida > Sapindales > Meliaceae > Xylocarpus > Xylocarpus granatum. Next base: position 92,142 of record BNST01001141.1, read on the forward strand.
CTGATTGAGGAAAATCATATGGCCACTTTCTAGATTCTATCAACATCTAAAAAGAACAAGCATAAGGTGTCAGTTGATGAAACTATGGTAAAGTTTTGGTGAGAAATGTCGCTGCGTATGCATATCCTGTTGAAGTAATTTACCTGCTCTTTGGCATCTTCCCACAGATTACTAGCATTTTTTGCGGATGAAACTGAGTTCAAATATACAAAAACAGGACCGAAAACTTTTTTCCATGGCTCTCCATTTCTATACTCGGTATTCAATTCCTTCCCAGTATAATGAGTACTAGTAAACATCTGCTCATGAGCCAACAATTTTCTGATAAGTATCATGTTACTTCTCCAGTTAGAACATGCAATAAAAATACGGGAATTGCAATTAGAGAAATTGTTCTATGTGGCGGGACATACAGAGAGCACGGTTGGGCCGACATGGGAAGTTAGCTCTTGCTTGTTGGGGCCACCGCTGTGGAATTCGTCACTGGGTGTGATGACCCAGAATCCGACGGGTGGATCGGCGGAAATCCACCCCTGCACCCTTTTGTCTTTGGCTTCGCATGAGTATTGGTACTTGTCGTCCACCTGACCCCAGAAAACAAATTTTGTTCTATAAATTAAAATAAGAATTGTATATCAAAATCATATATAAAATCAATTATTGTTTCACAGAAGATCTTATATGTCTGAACGAATCTTATTGATGCTTTCCAGGAGTAACTTGTATTCTTGGAGTTTCCAAAAGTTGGGAATAACTTGTGCAGAAAACCATCTCTACCACTAACCCTTTTCCTTATTAATATTTACGGTTGCATTTGCATGCGGCGGCCATCCATTAATAAAAACTTGAAAATGGAAACTTAAGCTGGAAGAAGACAAGAAATACCTGTCCTCTGAGTTCTGGGTTGGTTGGATTAGTCAACAGAACAGCTTCAGGATACGCTAGGGGCACGCCTGTTGCACGGTCTTCGGGCATCGGCATAATTCTTTGTCTGTCGTCTGATATTGCCATGAAATGAAACCTAAATCACATGAACCAAATCTACATTACAATTTGTCTCCGTAATAACATCTTGCAAAGAAATTATATTATCCACAGAGTCTGTTAAGTTCAATATTGTTTTACTTGTCTTTTTGGAGCTTGAAAACGGCCCTAATTTGATTCATGTCCACATCGGGCCACCCTTCTTTTCGTTCCATTATAGCATAAAAGTAAAACCCTGAGGAGCCGCGCCTCATTATATACCTGAAAAGTATAGAACATATGCGTCATACTTACAATTCTTGCTTAAAATTTCTGTTTTCTTTCTGCATTTTTGTGTGCATTTGTTCTCAAAACTGACGAATAATATAAGACTTGCACTGCACCTTCTGTCTACATTTAAGGGCACTTGTGAGTGACGGTGGGAAAAGTTCCAAGTTCTTGTGAATGAAACTTCTACTTGGTCTTCATCTTGCATAATGACCTTGAAATGCGTACCTGTCAATCTGCTTGTATATGCACGGCACTGATGAGAACAATATTTCCTTATGAGAAGTTAAAATAGTCGAGGAAATTTGAAGGGAAAGGATTCAATTACTTGTCATAGGTATCAGATTTTCCAGGCTCGCACCAAACGACATCCCAATACCCTCTGTTGTCTCGTTCATTCTCTGTTTCTAATACATTATCAATTCCGTGGTATTTAATTCCTATGACTTCGCCATCTGGGTTCGACAAAGTGACTTGAACAATGCCATTATCTCATCACCACCTGCAAGGCAAATTGATTTTAAAATTTTTAATAAAAAAAATTCATGCAAGTCCAATTCTTTGTCAGTTTCCCTAAATCAATTAATTAATTAAGGTTAGCAAATAATTAATTAGTTGATGAACAAACAAAGATGGTCAGTCTGAGTGCTTTAATTTACCGGTCGATGGCGTTTGGCACTCAGTTCGACCCCTGGCCAAGCTTTTAATTCTCTGTCGTTGCTCCTTAGAACTTTTCTGCAATGAACAAGCGAATCTCATTGTAATAATTTAATTACAGAGAATGTCGGCAACCGAAAGCTCGTCACTTACGCAAAAAAAGAGAAAATGACGGAGAGTATAGTTAATTAAAAAGGACTCCTTTCAGCGGTAAAGTTAGAAACAAAAATAATATTATTAATAAAGAAAAGAATAGCCACTTGGTTGAACATGGTTATAATAATGAATTAAACTAGAAAATTAATTCAAAAATATTCGGAAGGAGCATTTCGCAACTCTGTGGTCTTGGTCATGAATGCCAAGGATTTTCGGTGGCTACAAGTTTCAAGTCCAGCAATCAATTTTCCGCCCAGAATTCAAAGGTTTCACAAAGGACCCATCTGTTGAACGTCATGATTCAAAGGCAGAACCGTGTTATGGAGGTCTATGCCCCGCAGGGTGTGGTTGGTTATCATCTCATGACATTTTTGTGGTTGAAATGTCAATATTCACACACACTTACTTTCGTGTAGATTACATTTTGGTGGGAACAGCAAAAGGAGACTATAAAATTGTCTTTACGTTGGGAACAAAACAAGAAGAAAACAATGAACCAAGAACATAAAAGCAAGCAGCATTTAACCCAAGCATAGCATATATATAATTGATTTAAAAGTTTGCATGGTTGTTTTCTCTCTCGCATGAACCAACATAAACAGATTCTAGCGGAACATATCCCGAAAGAGGAAAGGAGATGAGGAACAACCTAACTGAGGTCGTCTCGGAGCAAACTCCATCCAAGAACAGCAACAAAATAAACATGACCAAAAGTCCCGGTCCGGCAACCGAACCCCATTTGCCTTTCTGCCTTAACTTCTCCATTCTCGACAAACAAACCTGCAATCCACAAGATATACCAAAGATTAAATCGACCAGATATTCCAAAGATTGACCACTCTTAAACAAAGTAGAACTGAAATAATCCATACTTCCGTAAACGGAAAAGGTAACAAAAAAAAGTGACAAGAAACTAAAGAACTGAATATAAAAGGCAAAATAGAATACGAATTAAACAATATTTGAATAGAGATCAACGCAAGCTTCGAAAGATGGCAATCATGGACATACCCTCCTGCAAATGCCAATGCTTTTTTTTTCCAAAAGGCAAAAGAAGGTGACAGGGAAGAGATTGCGTACTTGGTTGAACGTTTTCTTCTTTTCTCGTCTCTAGCCTCAAGACGTTACTAAATTGTTCTAGCTGGGAATCTTAATAGCTATGTGATGGGGTAATGAATGGCATTTATATAACTCTCAATTCAAAGAACGGCCTTGGTTCGATAATTTGTGTGGTTTTTTTTTGACCATTTCTTAAGTTAGTTTTCTTCATGGCAGGATTCGTCAAAGGAAGGATTTCCCTGGGTTTCGGCGTTTCACATTGAAAAAGAGGTAGAGAAAGAGGAGATAACTCAGTCTTCGGAGTCAAGTCATTGGCAATTTCGTAACGGAAAAAAGCATCACATGTTACGTTGAAGACAAAGCGCAAAGCATTTTGTTAAGAGATTGGAAGTTTGAACGAACATTTTTATTCGAGTAGGATATTTTAATTAAGAAAATTACATTTCAGTCTCAATTGATGGGTGCTTAATGCTTATTAACCAGAATAAATCGAGGAAACAAGAACCGCTGGCGCCAAACTTTCTTGGAAATACGTATAATTGGTCAAATGTCAATTAAATTTAAACAATGTAAAGATAATACCATAAATACGATATTTCTCCTTGAATTTTCTAAGCCCTTCAGTCTGCCTTGAATGGTGGTGGTATCATAAGAATCAAATCGTGATTTCACTACATTCATGGCCTATCTCCATGTAAGTAATCATTCAGCTCATAGACTAACTCATGCTGCATATTATAACGACAATGTGACTTTAATTGTACGTTTAATTAACCCCCCACCTTTTAACATATTTTTGGAGGATTAGTTTAATTTGTGTTGGCTGTGTGGGATGAGGTGCATAGGAAATTTAAAAAATATAGATAAACAAGAAAATAGTAAAAGGAAAATTCTTAACCATGCGAAGAACATGCAGACGAGAATACACATTGACTGCAAGAAAAGGAAAATAACGTGCAGCCGGAGAAAAATCACATAAACGTGTAGAGCAAACGCTTTTACAGCGTAATTCTCGCAAAAATGGTGTAAAAACGTGTGCAAATTGATGTTAGAACTCGACCAATGCTCGACAAATACTCGTATCAGAATTCCACCTTGTTGCCTAACTTTGAAACACATACTGTGAGCCCATCGCTTGAATTGAAAAGTAAAAGAGATCGAACTTCAGACTCGCCATGTATGTGAATTTTCAATTATGCCCTCTAAAACCCTCACAACAAGTCAAAACCACACATCCGTATTTCTGGGTAGTGGACCGCAGCCTGCAGCGCCTAGAAGAAGAAGAGGAATAAATGGACTGCAAAGGCCATCATTTTTCAACATTTAACTACACATTTTCTTTCCCCCAGTCCAGAAAGTTCATATAATAATGTAGTTTAACGGCTAACATTTAGGTCTATCTGCAGCTTCATGAGCAATATTATTCAAAGTTAATGTATTAGGTTTAACGAACGAACTGAGATTGAACATACATACAAACAGTTGAGTAGTTTACTGTACAACGTTGAGGATGGACTAGAGAAAATGCATGCGACCTGCTGCGGCTTCCAAATGTCGAAGTTTTTTGGTTAAACAAATGGTGAGGCTGGTAATATTGGTCAAATGTTCGTTAAAATGGTTGAACTTGCTGCGCCCAACATGGAGCAGATATCAAATTAGGTTCGTTGAAATTATTGAACAAGTAGGCCTCATCACAATTGATTACTAAGTCTTACGATGACATGGAAGTCATATTAATCTGTGTCTTGTTTTGACTCTATGCATACTTGCAATTTGTTATTGAACTACTTTTCGATCAATCAGCATGATCTCAATTCTCAGTTTTTCGTCAGAATGCCAAGAAATGAAGTCTTTTATACAATTCAAATTCGATTCTTAAACGTCTGTTTTATTAAATTTTACAAATGGGTTATAACAGAAAGTTAGACTATTGTAATAACACCATTAAATGATATTATTTTACTTCGGTTTGGGGTGCTGGATTTATGATTATCATTTTGAGATTAACAACAGGTTGACAGTTTTAAGACAACCCTGATCATTTAGAGATTGACAACAAGTTGACAAACGTTAAAAGATTCAGAATATAGCCACATTGGATATATAATTAATTGATTAACCCATCACTACAGTTGACCAACCTCTGTTCAGAAAAGTTGCCAGAAATAATTGTCCTACAGCCGATATTGTGATAGGGAGAAGGAAGAACCTAATCCTCCTTGGAAAGCGACAATTAATAACTCACGCACGATCCACACGAAGAAGACAGACCAAATGTATCATGTGTCACCAAATATTGCAATCAATTGATGAAGCGTGGAACATTATCATGATAGAAGTAAAAAAAAAGCTAGGGCATAGGCACGTGGAAGTTTCCAGAGGTGGGTGGTGTATGATAACCCTAAACTAGTAAGAATGTGGACCTTGCCCGGCCACGACAAATAGGGTAGGGAGAAAACCTTTTTCTTCTAAATACATGCTCAAGACTTTTTGCAAGAATGACATTTTACCAACACCCCCCTCTATTTATACGTTATGTAGTTTTACAAATATTTTTAATTATTATCAATTTTCACTCTACCACACTTTGCAACTGCTTCAACAATGAGCTATCATCAATGTGGTATCGAATCATTATACATAAAGCTTCGATGACTTTAGAAATTGAATCAAGATGACTCTTTCTTAACACAGATATTACATGGTGAATTTGTAGATATTATTACAACAAACTTTGTTGCTGCTTGCCAATACCCAATTGAATACTTTCGTGGCTTCGTCCGTGATCATAGTTGGCATACCAAAGACCAACATTCATCAACCATGAATTAATGGTTTAGAGTCATCAACCATGAATTAATGGTTTAGAGGTGAACGTGTTGAATTTGCATGAATTTTGATATAAAAAGAATTTAAATCGATTTAAGAATTTTGATTTTAGTTTAAATTAAATCGACATTATTCAAACTAGCAATTATTATTTGGATTGTTTTAGTTTGTCGATTTAAACTTAAACTCAAATTATTAATTTAATTATAAAGTCTAAGTTTTTTTTGTCTTATATTATATATCACAAATTTTGAAACAAGTTTCGTTTTGATTCGATTCATTGATTTGATGTAAACTAAAAAATAAAAAATATTTTTAAACTATATAATTTGTAAATTCAAAAAAAATATTTTCTAAAATTTTATTTTAATTAAATTTTAATGAGTTATTATTTATTGATTAAAATAATAAAAATAAATATTAAATATAAATTTTAAAATAATTATTTTTCTATTTGGACCAAGTTTAACTTGAAAATCAAATCAAAATGGAAACGGCTAACATACATACATGTAATCATATATCCCACGACATAAAACTTAAAACGATAACGTAAAATTTAAAATAATTAATATAAAATTTATTTTTTTTAAAAAAATTTAAAATATATAATAAAAATATTTAAATTTCAGAAAAAAATTAATAGATAATTTAAAATATTTAAACGTATAATTAAGTGCCCGACCAATAGAGAATTTCGCAACCAAAATTTATCAATTTTATTATCATCAAACCAAAATCAAAACAAACTATTGATATGCTGGCAGCCATAGTGATCCCTATTTATTTGTATATAATAATAATTATTTTTTTTTAAACTTTGAGTAACATGTTAGCAAAGTTATATTAATTTAGAAATAAAATGTGGGAGGAGGAATAGATGTTAGAATTTGTCTTGCATAAAAGGCTTCTACTTCCCTGACTGTAATTCCTTCTCTTGTTTCATAGGAGTTCCATTGCCTTGGGCCTGATTACAACCCAAGCTTTGGGATAGAAGTGATATCCTTTATAATACCAAACATTTAAATTTATTTTATAATAATTTTAATTTTATTATAATACACACATATGTTAATTATTATTAAAATTATAGAATCATATGTTAATTTGTTTTTTTTTGTTTCTGAAATTAATTGGAGAACAATTTGCAGATGCTAGACAACAGTTTTTGGCGAATATTTCAGGAGAGCTTTGGAGGAGGCCCGAGATGACACTGACGAAGATGTAGAGTAGCTGCTGCTTGAAAGCTGAGTTCCATATTTTTCTGAGTTTGTGACGGCAGAAGATGCGAAAGTGAACTTACACAACTCAACGGGAGGCGCATAATACGTTGGCACCGGCAACTTTGAGGGAAGGCGGGGCAATGGAGCTTCAAAGTTAAGAATATTTATAACTTGTCTTATCGATGGACGGAGAGTGTAATCAGGGTGGCAGCACCACAAGCCAACAATCATCAAACACTCCATCTGCTTCTCATCAAAAACTGTCTTTAATCTTTGATCTGCTGCATCAAGCAGATGTCCTTTTCCATATAGGTCCCAAACCCACTCAACCAACCTTACTTTACTTGGTTCTTGCCTCAGTTCAACTGGTTTTCTTCCACAAGATATTTCGAGGGCAACGACTCCGAAGCTATAGACGTCGGATTCTTTGCTAGCCTTACCGGTTGTGACACACTCAGGGGCAAGGTAGCCCATTGTGCCGGCCAAAACAGTTGTTTGTGAGCCCAAGTCATGGTCTACAAGCCTTGCAAGACCAAAATCACCCAGCTTGGCGTTGAAATTGGAATCCAACATGACATTGCTTGATTTAATGTCTCTATGCACAACGCATTGTTCCCACTCTTCATGAAGATAAAGCAGGGCAAAAGCCAAACCGAGGGCTATCTTGTACCTCACGTTCCAACTTAGCATGACTTTTCCTCCGAAGAGGTGAGAATCAAGGCTTCCGTTTGGCATAAATTCGTAGACAAGCAGGAATTCTCCTTGTTCGTGACACCAACCTAATAATTGAACCAAATTCCGATGTCTCAAACGGCTGATGATTCTCACTTCGGATATGTATTCCTTTTTCCCTTGCTTCGATCCTCTTGAGACTCTCTTAACTGCTATTTCTGTAATTTGATCACTCAACAAACCCTTGTAAACACCGCCAAACCCTCCCTCACCCAATTTCCCTCCCTCAGCGAAGCTGTTTGTTGCTCGACTTAGCTCCCGATAAGTAAATCTCTTTGGTCCGGTACCTTTTTCAAATTCATCTTCCATAGCATCATCAATGGCCTCTCCTTTCTCATTCCTACCTGCCCTCTTTCTCCAAATGAAAAACCAAATCAGACCTAAGCCACAAATTAAGGCTCCAATACCCAAGGTTAAGCCAATAATCAACCCTGTGTTGCTATTGTTGGTCTCCAAGGTTGAATTAAAACTCCAAGAACGAATGTTATGTATTTCAACCCAATCACCTGTGGATGCAGAGAAACCTATCCTAACCCGTTCTGGCAGAATATCCCTCAAATCAACAGTATAGGATAGGCTAGAATTACCAATAAACTTTGGTTTATCAGCATAAGTAAGAAAGACACTCAAATTTTTAGTGGTAGAATTGTAACTTACCCATGCATTGGCTAGGGATCCGTTCTTAATGCTACTTTTCCATGTGACGTTTGCCACTGAGACAATGGAATTGACATTGATGCCTACGTGATCAGAGCTTGGATCCCATTCATTTTTATTACTATCAAATTCAACGGCAACAATCTGATTTTTCGTATTGTTAGACATTGCGGTCTCAGGACTGAATAAAGCAAGAAATCCACCACTAGAGTTGTCTGGGATTTCGGAGTCGACTGGTGCAAGGAAGAAAGCTATCCCATCGCCATATTTATCAGAATCAAGTGCTTTTAAAATAAATGAGAAGTGGGTTGTGAAGTCTGTAAGCCTTCGTGTTTTGGCATCCCAAATGGGCACAGGTGGCTTATAGGTGGCACGGCCAACACTGCTAGTGAGGTTTGCGTCGGCTTGATTCTTAGTAAGTTGAAGAACGTCAGCCGATGAGAATGCATCTCCTTCAAATTGTATATTTGGAAGATTTGCTGGGAAACTGGGAAAAGTAAACGAGACGCAATTTGCTAGGGGAAGTAGCAACAGGAAGAAAACGAAGATCTGAAAGAGGAAACGATTTTGTTGATCGGAAATAGCCATGGCTGAAATGCATGGAGAAGAGAACAATGAATGTAAATGGGGTGAAGAGGCCTTGGACTAGGACTTGTAGTAGTCCAACTGTAGTGTTATTCTAAGTGAAAGCTTGGTTTTATTTATTAATCTGATAAAATACGATCCTTTTCTGACCTGTTCTTAATACTTACAAGCTGTAAGGTTTGATTAAACTAATTAACGCGTCTCCCACATAGAATAATATATGCTCTCTATCTTGCGTTTCATCTGTTGGATATCTCAATCATTTGATCAAATGCAAGAACATCTTAACCGTTGAAACCAAGCCTTGGACTACATTGACAGATGGTTGGGATTATTGAAGAAACAAGGAAGAAATCCAGAATCGGGCCTCTAATTTGATGCTTTAGAAGAGGTCTTGGCCGGCAGGCAGAAAAGACAATAGCATACACTTGTATGATGTAACTAGTATTTTTTTCTTTACACTGTCCTTCCGACATTTAATATAATACATGGCTGCACCCCAGACGCTGCAACCTGAAACGACGAATACAACTACAAATGGATGAAATCTTTCGAGTAATACAAATCAAATTCGACAAGAGTAAACCTACCATCAAAACCAATGCTGGTTGCCGCCTTGTTCGGTATTTTTCTCTGTTGATTTCTCTAAAGAACTTTATTTAGTGTGCATCGTCGCCTTTTACATTAATGGGAATTCAAACATCCAATACTCGTCTTTATTAATCACAAGTGTTAACAAGTATACACTACATATCTTCAGAAACATAGACAAAACTGGTCTATGATCCTATTTCCCTTCTAACTCAACCACAACAGATAAAGGAAATGTTTTTAGGTTCAAAATGACATCCACCAAACAGATATGATTTACACTGCTATAATATAATATAATATATATAAAATTCTATATTTTTATTAAAAATAATTTAAAATAAAATTATATAAAATATTTCGTAACAACAATATAATTTTATCAAATTAATTTATATAAATAAATTCATATAACCATTCGCATCCATAACATTATTATCGATAAAGTAGATTGATTAAAGGATAAATGTATAGTCGAATAATAATTAAATTAATTAGAAAATAATAAATTTATAGATTTTTTTTTATTTTCTCTTTGTTTCCATTCAACCTAAAGTCAAACCCAATTACTATAAATTTAATTTTCGAATTCCATGCAATAAATCAACTAATTCAACCTAAAAGGACAACAAAAAAACCCTAGATTGAGATTTATAATCCTTGCATTCAACAATTTAATTTTATTCAAAACAAAAAAAAATTAATTAAAAACATCGTGATTTCATGCTTATCGCACGTAAATGACCATGCAAAGTCATTTGTCTAAATTTTCAAGGAATGATGACTTTAAGAATATCACCAATTATAATCAGTCGAGAAAAACCTTATTTTATCTATATACTCTGTGAATGCGATTCAAATCCTATATTTATTCTAATTTCTTGTTTATGTAAAACAAGTTAGTTGAATCTGTTGAAGAATTAGTCGAATAATGTTGAGATGAGTAGAGCAAATAAGTTAAATTATTGAGTTTATTAAATTTTCGAGTAAAAATTATTTATAATAATTGTAGTTTATTTATTATTTGATTTAAGAACTTGTAATTTTTATTAGAATGAGATTCAAGTTTTAAGAGATCAATAAAATAAAAAAGAAAAGTTTTTCTCTTGAAATCATCTTCTTCCTCAACTTTCTTTCTACTCTCTCTAGTTTGATTTTGTTTTTTAAGTTGATTTGTTAATTTAAACTGTTGACAGCTTTTTAGAGTTTTACTTCTTGCATTCTTGGTGATTAGATCTTGGTTTTAACATGTCTAACAAACTTATAAGGCGGCTAGGACCTCGTTTGAAATCACGATGCTTCAGCTGTGCCTAAAAATGCAGTTAAAAAGGTATTTGATAACACCAATGGTGAGTTAGTGAAACTCTGAGAACTAGCAGATATGGTATAATTAGCAAGTATGAGGATTTTCAAACAAGATAGGTTGTAATTGCTATCTTATAGGTTCATCTTTTCTTATTTTTTTCATTAATATTTTGCATCCAGTGCTCTCATTCTATGATAGCTATGACTTCAAAACCATAACACTTCGATACCAAACAAAGTTTAATAAAGTCAATACGTGAAACACAAGTCAAATAGCAACTGAGCACCGATTGACAGACATTTTGAATTCTGACATGCAGGAAATTAATGGGAGAACAACCTTATGGCTCGACTGTCAATGACCTACAAAATCTTGAGAATCAACAGGAAATGATTTTGCAGTCTTTGTAAACGGTTATGTAGCTCATTTGATACAAATGCATGATATATTTTCAGTTTCTGCAGGAGCAACTCTTAACTCTTAATTGTGAGGTCTGGCTGAAATAACACCAGTTGTTCTCTCACTACATATTTTTCTATCTAGAATTAATTTCCCTTACAATACCCATTCTTATTTGTTGTTTTCATTCTGGGCGAATCAGGTAGAACAGCAAAATCTAGAACTCTATAAGACGGTAAACCTCATTCGTCAAGAAAATATGCAACTGTGCAGGAAGGCATGTACATTAATCACTCATGTAACTTACTGCCCTAGAAACAATTTACAATCTTCAATAAAGTTTCTGAACCCGTAGAATTGAAACTGACATCTGACGAACAATGAGGCATCATATCACAGGTTTATCGCACAAGGGAAGAGAATGAAGCAAACGGAAATGCCTCTTGCTCCCTACGGTATGAACAGTGGAGAAGTCTCACATGTGCATATCCAACTTCAACTGTGCCAGCCTGATCATCAGAGCTTCTAACAGCGACCAGAAAGAGCAACAGTTATAAAGAAAAGGTCACTGCTACAATATTTTTCATCTCAACGTTGATCTCAAAGATACATATTTCTTGAAACTGCAGCAGCACATAGAAGAATATACAGACGGCGGAAACTACATGCGCAGTCAATTACCCCTGAGAGGAATTGGATTCAGATGTACATATTAACAGGCTGTTATTACATACATCAGTTGAAGCAAAATTCATTTGTAAAGTTAGAAATTTCAAAAACTGAAATAAACATAATTTGAAAATGAAATGCTCCAGCTCTGAAGGTGTCTGCATATTGTTCAGACTACTAGACATTGATGGTGTCCCATCTAGTTAGTTGAGTTTGGTATCAAAATGAACACAAATTCACTCGCCCTGTCTGGATAATCTTCAAATCTTATCGAAATCAAACTAACAATTTTTAATATTTCTATGAACAGTTTCTAAGAGCAAAGTAAATCTAAAACATGTTCCATGAACAAGAAAAACGATGTAAAGCATTTAAAATCAATGATGTCCTCACCCAATCGAGAAGGATCAAAGCAATGATCTAACTGATCAGATAGCTTATAAGAAAACATACTTATTCAAAAGTCCGAACTAATTAAGGATTATAGATATGTAGAAAGACACTCATGAAGAATGATTGGCTAGAGGATTAGAAAATCTTATTTGAGGTTTTTTTTAATCATTTCTGGGCATGAATTTTTACAATAATTAATCAAGGATTCATGACTATGGAGAAAATATGGGGAAGAAGATAAAATTTTTACAGCTCCAGTGACTTTGTGTCTATTGAAAAAGTGCCTTAGTTTGCTAGGATTTACTTAAATCTTATCTTTGATTTAGGCTTATCATTATCTTTGATTTAGGTTTATCATTATCTTTAATCTAGGCTTATTACTTATCCTTTGTTATATTTTAACTCTATATAAAGAGCAATATAATGAATAAAATAGTGAGAGAGGCTTCTAGAAAATAATTGCTCTCTCCCGCTCTTTCTTTGCAAGTTCATATTACTTTGTTCTTGTGCTAAACAACAACAGATTGGTATCAGAGCCTATTTGTTCTTGAGGGATTTGTGCGTTGAGTGAATCCAAACACAAACCAAAAACACAATAATCAAAAAAAGAAAAAAAAACCCAAAAGAGATGGAAACTGAAACAATGTTCTCTCATGTTACACCACCAATTTTTGATGGTGATAACTATCAAGTTTGGGCTATTAGAATGACGGTCCATCTTGAAGCATTAGACCTTTGGGAAGCTATAGAGGAAGATTATGATATTCCTCCATTGCCGGAGAATCCTACTATGACTCAACTCAAGGTCTATAAAGAGAGAAAAACTAAGAAGTCCAAAGCTAAAGCATGTTTATTCTCTGCAGTTTCAAGCACTATATTTACAAGGATCATGAGCTTGGAGTCAGCAAAGGATATATGGGACTACCTCAAGAAGGAATACCAAGGCAACGAAAGAACCAAAAATATGCAGGTACTCAATTTGATTAGAGAGTTTGAAATGTTAAAAATGAAGGAGACAGAAAACATCAAAGACTACTCTAACAAATTGTTGGGTATAGTGAAATAAGATAAGGTTGCTTGGTAAGCATTTTTCTGACGAACGAATTGTGCAAAAAATTCTCGTAACTTTGCCTGAAAAGTATGAGTCTAAAATTTCTTCATTAGAAGAATCTAAAGATTTGTCAAGTATATCCTTGGCAGAATTGGTGAATGCATTGCAGGCACAAGAGCAAAGAAGAATGATGAGAAAAGAAGAATCCATGGAGGGTGCTCTTCAAGCAAAGGCAGAAAATTCAGAAGGGGGCAAAGATAAAAAGAACTACAATAAGAAAAAGGGCAACAAGACTGGCAATAACAACAAAAACAAGGATGAGATATATCCACCTTGTCCACACTGCAAAAAAACAAACCACCCACAAAGAAAGTGTTGGTGGAGGCCTGATGTCAAGTGCAGAAAATGTGGTAAGATTGGACACATGGAGCGGATCTGCAAATCACAACAACATGAAGAGACAAAAGTTTCTATTGAGCAACAGCAAGAAGACCAACTTTTTGTTGCAACATGCTTCGCAACAAATATCAGCTCTAGCGATTCCTGGCTAATTGATAGCGGCTGCACAAATCACATGACCAATGATCAAGAGATCTTTAAAGAGCTCGACAAAACCATTATTTCCAAAGTAAAAATTGGAAACGGTGAATTTATTTCAGTCAAGGGCAAAGGAACTGTGGCTATAGAAAGTTTAACAGGTTTAAAGTACATTACTGATGTTTTATATGTGCCTGATATTAACCAAAACCTGTTGAGTGTTGGACAGCTAGTTGAAAAGGGTTTTAAAGTCGTATTTGAAGACAAATGGTGTTTCATCAAAGATGTGAAAGGGCAGAGATGTATTCAAAGTGAGAATGAAAGCAAAAAGCTTTGCTCTAAATCTAATGGAGGAGGAGCAAATATCATTCTCAAGCACTGTAAGTAATGCAGAATTATGGCATAGAAGGCTTGGGCATTTTCATCATGGTGGACTTTTATATGTACAAAAACATAATTTAGTGAAAGGTATGCCATTGCTAGAAGACAAGTTAGCTGATTGCGTGGCTTGTCAATATGGCAAGCAAAATAGAAGACCTTTCTCTCAAACGACATGGAGAGCAACACGCAAGCTGCAATTGATACACACAGATGTTGGAGGACCTCAGAAAATATCATCATTAAATGGTAGTAAGTACTACATTGTATTTATTGATGATTATACCAGGTTTTGCTGGATTTATTTTCTCAAATTCAAATCTGAGGTTGTTAATATATTTTGGAAATATAAAGCATGGGTGGAAAATCAAAGTGGCTGCAGGATACAAAAGATAAGGTCAGATAACGGGAAAGAATACACCAATGATATTTTTGATAAGTTTTGCAGAGAAGCTGGTATTGAGCATCAACTCACAGCACCTTACACTCCACAACAGAATGGCGTAAGTGAGAGAAAAAATCGAAGTATTATGGAGATGACAAGGTGTATGCTACATGAGAAGGAGTTGCCAAAGAAACTATGGGCAGAAGCTGCAAACACTGCAGTTTTTTTGCTAAATAGGTTGCCAACTAGAACTTTGCAGAAAAAAACTCTGTATGAAGCCTGGTTTGGTTACAAACCCGATTTGCAAAATCTAAAAATTTTTTGGTTGTCTTTGTTTCTTTTATGTACCACAAGTAAAAAGAGACAAACTTGATAAGAAGGCAGAACCAGGAGTTTTCATTGGATATAGCAATTTTTCCAAAGCTTATAGAATTTTTCAACCACAAAATGGAAAAATTGTTATAAGCAGAGACGTCAAGTTTCATAGAGGATAGACAATGGAACTGGGAGGAGTCAATAAAAACACAATTGTCAGAGATTCCGCAATACTTTGATAATGATATAGATGATGTCCCAGTTAGAGGAACAAAGTTTTTATCTGATATTTATGAAAAAAGCAATATTGCTGTATTTGAGCCTGCAGAATTTGAAGAAGCTAAGAAGGATGACAAGTGGGTTGAAGCAATGAAGGAAGAACTCAGAATGATTGAAAAGAATAACACTTGGGAGTTGGTGAACAAACCTCAACATAGAAAGGTCATTGGAGTCAAATGGGTTTATAGAACCAAACTCAATGCAGATGGTTCTATAAATAAATATAAAGCCAGATTAGTTGTGAAAGGGTATAGACAAGTGTATGGAGTGGATTTCTCAGAAACTTTTGCTCCATTAGCACGCTTGGATACAATCAGGATGTTGCTTGCTTTAGCAGCACAAATGAGATGGAAGACTTACCAACTAGATGTAAAATCTGTTTTTTTAAATGGTAATCTTCAAGAGGAAATCTATGTAGAGCAACCAAGGGATTCAAAGTCAAGGGACAGGAGGAGAAAACCTCTGCAATTACTAAGGCAAGGAGGAGTGTTGAAAAAGTGCCTTAGTTTGCTAGGATTTACTTAAATCTTATCTTTGATTTAGGCTTATCATTATCTTTGATTTAGGTTTATCATTATCTTTAATCTAGGCTTATTACTTATCCTTTGTTATATTTTAACTCTATATAAAGAGCAATACAATAGAAAAATCGAGAGAGAGAGGCTTCCAGAAAATAATTGCTCTCTCCTGCTCTTTCTTTTGCCAAAACCAATCTGTTGTTGTTTAGCACAAGAACAAAGTAATATGAACTTGCAAAGAAAGAGCGGGAGAGAGCAATTATTTTCTAGAAGCCTCTCTCGCTATTTTATTCATTATATTGCTCTTTATATAGAGTTAAAATATAACAAAGGATAAGTAATAAGCCTAGATTAAAGATAATGATAAACCTAAATTAAAGATAATGATAAGCCTAAATCAAAGATAAGATTTAAGTAAATCCTAGCAAACTAAGGCACTTTTTCAACAGTGTCTACCTAATTCTTGCCCAATTTTGATATTTTTTAAATCTATTTTTTATTTATTAAAATTTATTAAATCTATTCAAATATTAATTCAAACATACAAAGAATCTGGGCTCACATTGAATGACAAGAATATGCCCGGGCTGGCCTTTCTCTTGAAGAATTTATTAAATGCATCACGTGAAGAATTTATTAAAATTAATATTTAATCTTCGTATCCCAACAACTTGGACTATTAGCAATAACCAGTAGCTAGCTACAAACAGTAAAAATGAATGTTTCATCTAACTTTCCAGTTGCATACTTTTTCACACTGAATTGTCCATTCATTAACAATGGCAGGTGGGATGTACCCTTCGAATGATACATCTTGTTTTCTGTAAATAGTTGTTTAACCTCAATGTCATAATCCTGTCAGGATTCTTTTACACTTGTAATATTACAACAAAAATTTAGAACTCATCCTGCGCTAACAACTGTTGATTAAGAGTCTGCAAGCTGCTAAACATTTCATAAGTTGCCAGAACTTTTGTTGTCCAAGAGCAGATAGATCATTCAGTAGACAACATATTATAGATCAGACATTGCCATCACCAGATCCAATATGTAGCAACTGATTCTGGGTTTGAACCCAAATCTCCAATACTTAATTACTATCACATATATACATATTGCAAAAGTAATTAGTAACATTACTTGTTAAATCCCGGCGGACAGCGGCCGGATTCTTCATAGTGGCAACCCTCGTCGAAATTCTGTGAATAGCTCACAGCATCATATTGAAAAGACAAGTGTTTGGATCCAGACACGCTCTTCCCATCTCTTACCAATCTTCTAAGAAAATTTCTCCATCTCCTTCCTCTTTTGTTGCTGCCACAGTAATGAATCCGTGAATATTCTATTTCTTCATGCACAGGAAAGCACGAAGGCGATACCATGCAACTAGACAAGTACAAAGATCGCCGCCGGTGACTCAGATCTTCTCTCTCCATTTCGAACACAGAATATGTTGTGTTTCAAGTTTAACTAGTGACTTAAATGTAGGTTTAAAGCCAAGCTTTTGCCTTTCATTTGCAATTTCCGGAAACACTGATACCTTTTTGAGGAGAGGATGTTAACGTCTTTTACATATATAGGCATCAAAAAAATTGTATCATTTTGAACCTTTTTTTTGTTGGCCCTACCAGTGTTTTTAATTTTATGTTTTTCAATTTGAAGGTATTTGAATTGATGCTGTCGTGACTTCTGTCGAGTAGGGCAGTTTAAAGAATCAAGGATTAGAAAACCATGTCAGAGGAAAATTAACATGTTCCCCTGCAATTATTGTATTGTTTCACTGACTTTTGGGTGCAAGCTGGATTGGACATCACTAAGTTTCCTGTTTTAATCACTTTTTGATCCCATGATAAGAATAATCTTAACTGAAATCTCTATGTTATATCATTCTAAATTAAGTTTGTTTAACTTCTTAATTTTGATGGTGATTGATATTCTTCAATGATGGTTAATGAATGATGAACTCGTCAAGAACATGAACATATACTTTAACACGGTGACTAAGAAGTAATCTCCTAGTTTTGTTCGAGGGATATATCGACGAGCCAACCACAAACCAGTGGAAATTTAAAGCATGCAGATTGATGGTGGAAGTAGAGCAAATTTATCAAGATTAATTAACAACCAAAATAATACTTACAGAAACCACAGCACAGCTTGAGTACAAGCACGAAGCGAAGCAAAGGAAAGCCAAATCAAACCATGATTTTGATGTCAAATTAGAGAAGAAAAACAAGCATGTGAGGCGGGTACAACAAACCCTGCAGCAGTCTTCCCCACCAAAAACTTGTGGGGACTTGGGTTATTGTCGTGATTGCTTGAATATTGAGGGGAAGAGATAAGAATACAATACAAGCTGGCATGCATATGAAAACAATTCTGGCTCTAAGATTCGGGGTCCCCATCTCCGTCTCTTTGTTTATCGTCTTCTGTGCATCGCCAGATTCCCTTTTATCATCTATTTTTAACAGGCATTTGTTATATATGAACTCTATTAGTAAAGGTGTCAAATTAATCGGACCGACCCAAATTCAACGCTGTCCAACCTAGGCCTAGACCGGATCAAGAATTTAAGATCTGTGATGAGCCAAGCTTGGATTAGGACCAAGTCTGCATGAATGTCATATATTTTAATAATAAAAAAATTTTAATTTAATTTATTAAAACTCGTGAGCCAACTCACGACTTGACGACCCTCACAGTCCAATGAGACCCGAAGTCAGAGTCACACCTCACTATATTTTGATAGTCAAAGCCTATAAGCCTATTGGAAATAAAATAAAAGGTTCAAATCGAAGACATGTTATGCATTATTGTTTTTTTTTAATTTAATTAATCATATTTAATTTAATTTAACATTAAATTAAATTAAATATGATTAATTAGAGTGAAACAACTAACTATTAAGGACGATGATTAAGTGTTTATTATTAATAATTAAAATAATATTTTAAATGTTATAGAATTAAGCGGGCATGGGTGGGACATGTGGAATGCCCATTTTGTTTATTTTTAATTTTTAATTTATACGGATATTAGCTGCAAGCTGGAATAGCTCAGTTGGTTAGAGCGTGTGGCTGTTAACCACAAGGTCGGAGGTTCAAGCCCTCCTTCTAGCGACTTATTTTTTGACCCAAATTGAAAATCAGATTTTGCATCCATCGGCCCATTTGTACTAGTTTCAACAAAAGCAGCTGTTGTGTGTGGATATGGGTCCAAAGAATTGATGCCCAAACATGGAAGTTGCAAAACTAGTAGAAATCTAATCCATGAGAAAGTGACAGCAGGAGTTATTGAGTTGGTAGAAGTTGAAGAAGGACCATTCAAATCAAAGCTTAGGTGGCCAAATTTATCTCACAAGAAGCACATTATATCCTATCAGACCTCATCTCTCTCTCTCACACACACACACTCACACTTTGTGGCTACCACATGGTGGGTTTTGGATAGGATTTCCATGGCTGCTTTTGTTTTCATGTGTATCTCTAAACCGAATTTCAATGTTCACCACCTTCTAAAAAATTATCAAATTTGTTTTACCTCTCTTATTTTTCTTAATTATCAATCATTACAATCGTTATAATTTTAATAATTAAAATTAAATTTTAAATATATTTAATATATCATAATCAACATATATATAAAATATAATTTTAATTATTCAAACAGTATTAATCTAAACATTCTAATTTTATCCACCATAGTTTTTGAATATTAATTTTATTTTTAATTATATTTTAACTCGTTAAACTTAATTTTGATAACCTTTTTTTATAATTTAAACCATTTTTTATATAAAATTTCGTTAAAATTTTTGAGCATATTAATATTTTCACCTTTCGTTTAAGATAATACGATTTAATAATTTATTTTTATTTAAAATTAATTTCATTAATCGTATTTGAGATTTATATATATATATATATGTGTGTATGTGTGTTATTTGAGTTTTTAATTAATAATTTTTATAAATAAAATACTAATTAAGTAATATTACATATTTAAATTAAAATGTAATTATGTGGTTAAAAAATAAAAATTGAATACATGAACGACATCCAAAATTCTCAGTCATTACCATACAACTATGCTGACAACTAACAATTAAACAGAACAAAGGCTTTTAGTGCAAGAGTTTTAGAGAAAGAGACGAAAATATGGCCATGGCTATGGCTCTTCGCAGGCTCTCCTCTTCCCTTGACAAACCCATTCGTCCTCTCTTCAATGGCTCCTTCCTCTACTACATGGTTTGTTTATTTCTTTTGTATTACACCTTGCCCTTTTGACTTTGACAATGGTTCATTTTGTTTCTTTGCTCTTCATTTTCTGGGGGAACTGGTTCTGTTTTGTAATTCTTATTTGTTGGGATTTTTTTTATTTTTTGTTTCTTCTTTTCCTTTTGCAGTCGTCTTTGCCAAATGAAGCTGTCTACGACAAAGAGAAATCTGGTGTCACCGTAAGTTGATAAATTTATCGAAGTGATCATCATTTAGCTTCATGCATAGGCTGTGCTGATTCCTTTCTGTCTTTCTTAAATTTTGTTGTGGATTCGTACGTGGAAATCTGTTTTTACAGTGGCCAAAACAACTGAATGCTCCACTTGAGGCTGTTGATCCTGAGATTGCTGATATTATCGAGCTTGAGAAAGCACGACAATGGAAGGTGACTGTTTATCAATTCTGGGTGTCGATTGTTGGCTTTTTAAATGTTTGATAACTGTTTCAATTCCTCTACTATAAAGAGAACTTCTCTTTATTGAAGAAAATACAGAGATGTTGGAAAGAAAGGAGAATGATGAATGAACTGGGCTTAAATTTCAAATGAACATCCATTTATTAATGAACTTTGTCTTAACAGTAATTTATGATCCTTTTTAGACTTTTAGTTTACTCCGGACACTTTTGCTGAGATAAGGGAGGAAAGTTTTGGCTACAACAGGATTAATATTATTCCAATATATAAATTTCAGGTTTTTTTGTGATGATATTTTTTGGTTAATATGGAATTATCCGAAATATTTATTCCATAGTCAATTTTCTGCATTGTTTCTCTCCTATGTTAAGGCGCAATTAGCTGGAATAAATTTTGTGATTTTGAAGGGACTTGAACTCATTCCGTCCGAGAACTTCACTTCAGTGTCAGTGATGCAAGCTGTTGGGTCTGTCATGACTAACAAGTACAGTGAAGGATATCCTGGAGCAAGATATTACGGAGGAAATGAGTATGTTGAGCACTCTCATAATCTTTCTTGTGCTAATTGTAAACTCTGATTTTTATTATCAGAACCGACACTAGTGACTATCAAATTCCGTTGATTCCTTCCTATATTCTTTCTGAGCTTTCTGAACGATTTAGCTACTGCAAATGATGGATCTTTCGTTTCTCAGGTATATTGACATGGCAGAATCCTTGTGCCAGAAACGAGCTCTGGAAGCATTTCGGTTGGATCCTGCAAAATGGGGAGGTAAAAACGTGTCCTTTATGTATTTTCCCGCAAATATTTGGTTATTCTCAAGTTCTGTATGATCTGCTGAAAGTATTCCAACCTGAAAATATATTTGTCCTGGCATTTATTAGGCTCATTTTTATATACCCATATACAAGTATAACACTCATCTCTCAGCAATGCATTTTTATAGGGCATGGTATAAACCAAAAAAATTTAAATTTTCTATTACTCACTCGAGCTTTTAAGAGTGCTCTTTGATGTCAATTAGATAGATTAAGCACGGCGATTAGTAAAGAATACTTTCTAGAATTAGTTCTGTTAGCGTGTGATTACTTAAAGGCTTCCTATGTTCATTATCACCTGTTTTGTTACAGTGAATGTGCAGTCCCTTTCTGGATCTCCAGCCAATTTTCAAGTCTACACAGCATTGTTAAAAGCTCATGATAGGATTATGGCACTTGATCTTCCTCATGGTGGGCATCTCTCACATGGCTATCAGGTATCAGCAATTTCCAGTGATGCTTTTCTGATGCATTCATTTGGCTCATCCTGCTTCCCCATAGCTAATAGTGTATTATCCTACTATGACACTGACATAATCTGTACTGAACATGTTTCCAGTCACAGAAGGTTATTGGATAAGTTGGCATCCACTTTTATTTATATTTTTCCTCTGTAAAAATGATGTTGTTACCATAATTATTCAGACACAAGAAAAATTGGTTGGTTGAAATTCGAAATGCAATATCCAGAATACTGGTTCTCTCTCCAATGGCTAAATACACTGTCTTTATCATAATCTGATTTTTTATTACCTTCTATAGAAACATGGAAGGATTTCACTTTGGTTTTGACTTGTTTGGAGCATCAGGTTTATTTATGCAAGTGATTTACAAGCAGAGAAATAGTACCTAGGCCTCCTCATATGTAATGGAATCTAACAACAAATGTAAAAAACTGGCACAACACATCGTGGGATTAGAATCAAAAAGCTTTAGCTAATAATTAAAGGTTCAACAAGAGTATCTAAGCTTTAGTAGACAATTCCAAATTCTTTAAAACCCCATTCTTTTCATGCTTATCACACGTTTGTGCATCATCGACATATTCTTTTTTGCTAAGAGAAAAGCTGCAGGAAGTGTGGTATTGTAACCAATAAACCTGATATCATCATTTCTTAGATCAAAAAAGATGTTTTCTCCTACGTGTTCGTCAATTCCTGAGAACTTTCTGAGTCTATGTAGTGTTTTATGGTCATTTTATGCGGCCGAATGTCACATTATATATTGTTTTTGCTATTGTGCAGACTGATACCAAAAAAATATCTGCAGTGTCCATATTTTTTGAGACAATGCCATATAGATTGAATGAGAGCACAGGCTATATAGACTATGACCAGGTATTGATGCAATTTCCTTATTGTAGTAGAGTTCTGAGTTCCCTATGGTTGCATTGTTGCATAATCTTTATGTCACTGTTAGTGATACCTGCTCTTGCTGATGTAATTGAAGTGAAGGGAAAAAGTTGCTTTGAAATAACAGAAAGAGGAAGCCCAAGCGTAGAAAGCTCGAATTTTCTTATTTATTTAAAAAGAAAACTAACAAAATGCTATTCTTTAAGCGAAAAATCTTTAGAACTGATGTTAAATTTAATATTATAACCTATTTTAACTTCTGCCGAGATTCTGTACTACCAACCATTTCTTCTGATCACATGTGAATTATGAGACATCTGATTTATATTCACAAAGCCATTGATTCAACATCGGGCTGAATATAGGGACAGCTAAAGAACTTACTTTACTTTCACACTTGATTTACCCCTTTGTGACTTGCAGAATTGACATAGCACTTGTATGAGCTATTTCTATCACCAAATCTGTTGTTTTGGGTAATACTGTACAAGTCTGGATTCATTAGGAACATTGAACTAATCCCCGTTGGATAGGAACTGCGTTTTAGTTTCAGATTGGATTAAAATGTTGGTTTTGCACTTCCATATTAATTATACATGTGTGTACCTCTGTTTGTATAAGGTGTTGTGACTTGAAAATCATTGAATTGCAGTTGGAGAAAAGTGCCACTCTCTTCAGGCCAAAATTAATTGTTGCTGGTGCTAGTGCTTATGCTCGACTGTATGATTACGAACGTATTCGCAAGGTAATAATCTTCATTAGGTTGATCCATTCCAATCCAATATCAAATTGTTTGGTTTCGACCTTCTTTGATGATCTAAAAGGTCCGAGGTTATATACTTTAAAGTGTTTTTAACAGGTTTGCGACAAACAAAAAGCTATAATGTTGGCAGATATGGCACACATTAGCGGTTTGGTTGCAGCTGGTGTCATCCCGTCACCTTTCGACTATGCAGATGTAGTTACCACCACAACTCACAAGTCACTTCGTGACCAGGGGGGGGGGGGGCTGGGAAGAGGGGAGAAGAGGGAGGGGTAGGGGATGTGAGACAGGGGAGAGGCAGGGTGTAAAAACGGGGGATGAAGAGAGAGAGTAGGAGAAGGAGGGGAGGGGAGAAAAAAGGGGGGAAAAAAAAAAAAGAAGAGAAAGAGGAGGAGGAGAGGGAGGGAAACACAACAAACTTATAATAAACAAGTTGTGCACTAACAGTTCTATTGTGCTTTTATGTTCTGTTTTTTTCAGAATGTGCAATTAGCTATCATCTTTGGTTCTGTTTTAGTCAGGATGCAAATATATTTAACATATTTCTTATCTAAATATTTCCCAAATGTAAGATGACTTTGCTTAAATCATTCAAAGGTGAAGGTTATCCTGAAGATAAGCCTGTAAAGCTGAATTGTTGAGCAGATGGAAATGTTAGATTAATGAAAGATAACAAACCAGTATGGTTGATTTAGGCAAGAATCTAATACAAGATTACTGCTATACATGCAAGCCAAAAGCCACCTTGTGGATCTGTGCTTTAAATTCTCTCAGGTTCTGGGCATTCTGAAGAGCTTGATGGCTAGAAAACTGAATGCAGGAGCAGTGGAAGTTGATAATGATGAGCTGTCATCTTAGCTGTTTAACTATGTTATAGTTGACAAAACTCTGAGTTTAAGCACTTATGGTAGCACAAATAAAAGGCTGAAAAACTTCTAATTCATGGACAGTTCTTAAATTAATTCTGGATATTCATTCAAATATTCTTGCTGCGAATTTATAATTTTTCTTGGTGATAGTTCTAGCTTAGAATAACTAATCATCTTCAACACACCTTAGTCCAAACCCGTCATAGACGGATGGGGATGGATGAGCTTTGATTATCTATCTGCCATGTTCAGTATTTGGTGTTTACGAGGGTAGGTACTTTGGATTTCTTTCACATAAATATGAAGGACTGTTATAATGGGAAGTCTAAACATTTAGATAAGATATGTTGACTCTTAAAATTTTGACTGAAGTTACTAGTTAAAAGAATCGTGGATCTTACAGTCTCAATACTCTACTACACAGTTCACTGAAGAGTTTGATTTTTAAGCAATGAATGAGAAGTTCAAAAACGATGAAGTATGGGGTCATCTCGGAAAGGCAAAGCAAGGGGGTAAAACTAATAATGTTGAGGGTAATGCAACTGATCAGAGCTTGCGGACCAAAGAAGCTCACGCTCTGGTAAAAAGAAAAAAGAAAACGATCCTAAGGTAGGTTTTGAATTGTTCTACACATGATCAGATTTTCTTATTTTTGGAAAATTGTTTTCGACTACAGATTTTTTGGCTAACGTCATGTATTAACATAAATTCAAAATAGGCTTACATCTAAGCTTTTGTTACTCTATGTGCGGCCTGCGTATAAGAAGGATGATTTCTTTGACATGATTTCCTTCCATTCACTCAGCCGTGGAGGAAAGGGTGGACAGAATCGTTTCTCTGAACGAATGAAACTGGATACTGAGGTTTGCTTACATAAATTTAATCCTGTTTTCACTTACGTGAAGTGAATACTGAATTGAGCAACTTCAAGTAATGCTTCATGAATCCTTGATTTCCTTATTACGGTTTTATTTTACAGACTTTTGGCAACCTCTGATAGAGAAGCTAGATTATGCTGCTGGACGAAGCAGAAATTATTGGGTGGGGAAGGGGAGAAGGTTACGGTGGAAGGGTACGGGGTGGAAGCATGCATAACTAATGCAATATGGGTTTTAACATTCAACAAATATACATGTCCGTCACAGTTTGATCTCATGGGAAATGATGCACGTTATCCGAAGATTTTTCGTAGAGAGATATTTGGTAAGAACGAGCAGGTTTTGTTAGTTCATGAATTTTTTTTTGTTTTGGGCCATGAACTGGTCTTCCACATCTGCTAACTGCTTATGTGAATATTGATATTAGATTCTTGGTTTCTAACCATGTATTGCCGATTTAGTGCAGTGTAAAAAACGGTTTAAGTATGCCTTTATGCTGATCCTGCTGTTCCTCTCCAGTGACAACTGAAATGTATTTGGATTCACGTATAAACTTCCGAAATGGATTCACTTGGCTACATTCATACAACCAGTGTTATTCTATTATTAACCTGGTATTCCCATGGCTTCAGTTTGGAAATTTTATAATCCACTTCTGGGCTTCTGGATAGCAAAATTCGGCCGGTCGCTTTCGGACCTTGATGGGCAGCCTGTTTACAAGCTGCATTAATTGGTGAGTGGAATTAGAGTTGCGATTGACATTTAAAACTGGCATGATCATTTCTTGTTTTGAAGTAGGAATTAAATAAACAAAAAGTGGTTCACTGCATTGAGTTTCTTAATGCAAAAAACAATAATAATTAATTGTGTTTCCATTATGGTTTGATTTCAATGGTGAATGGTCTATATCGATATCGACAACAAACCTTAGTGGATAAGATACAAACTAATGAACTGTATCTGTCGTCTTTTTGATCATGATTATCATTTCCTTATAGATCCATTTCCTAATATTCAATTGCCAGGGAAAATCATGTATTTGCTTTATCTTCCGGTGGTTTCGCTGTTTCTGGTGGAGTTCTTTCTTCTCCCCCAACCCAACCCATCAGCTGAAACTTGCCCTGTCTATCACTCTTGTCTGCTTTGCGTATAAACAAAACATTCCCTCTTTTCACGCCGCTTCTTAGGGTCCAATTTGAAAAAATTGCAACGAAAAAAAATTGAGAAATTTTACGATTACAGCTCTATGCACCTTGGTGCTATGCACTTTTTATTCATCAAATCTGTGCATGTATTCTTCTAAGTTGTTCAACTTGACTCTTCTTTGTTGTCACAATCGCTGCAGCCAGTGTTGAACCCAAGCTGGCCAGAACTAGCCCACCCGAGCCAATATAGACTCCATCTTTGACTAGGTAACATTCCCGGTCTAACCATCCTCTTCCATATGGCTGCTCTCTGCTCATACTCGTGGCACCACTTAATAAAATCACTGCAATTCCAAAATTGATCCTGTTTCATTCATGCAAGTCAAGAAGTCAAAGAATTGCCTTCTATTCTTAATCAAACCCCGTGTTTCCGTTTTCAATTATATTTATATTTTCCAGGCGTTCAATCTCAGATCAGAAGAGTCTCAAACATCTCCAGCTGTCCTCATTTGAAAACTGAACCAAAGTTTCTAGAAAAAAGATTGGACAGAACATGAAAACTTTTGCCTGATGTGATGTGGGTCTATTGAAGCGATAGCATGGTGTAATTTCAACGTCAAGAGAATGACAACTTACCAGGAGAAAATTACAAGAGCTGTAGCAATGCCGGGCTTTCTAGTGTTGGAACTATACCCTTTCTCTCTTGAGCAAAAGTTTCTGCAAATTACCATGTTTCCAATAACCTGAGCAATAGATAGACAGATTAAAGCTGCAATTCCAAATCCATATGCTTGACTTCCTGGCAAATAACACAGCTTTCCATAGACTTTGAGATCTTTCCTCTACCACATAAAAGATAAATTATTACCTCTCCTTGCTTGCGATGAAAAGAGAATATATTCATATATTTGTCACTAAAATTTACTTACCTTTGCTTTCTTTGTCTCTGCAATGAAACATGAAACGAAGGAGACAAGGCCAAGGGAGATGACTATGCAGAAAATGAGCAAAAAACCGTATCGACGTTGTTTTTCCATGGAGGGTTTGTGTTGTTGCCGAGGCAGGGAGAAAATAAAGAATTAAGAGAGGAGGAGAAGAAGAAATCTTGAAACTTACTCAGGAGATAGAAGAAAAAAGAAAACGTGGTGGAGTCATATTGGTTCTGGTCATTCTTCTCTTGTTTTGATTTCTTACCGTGTGTTGTTGGTGGTGGTGGTTGAGTATTCGGACTTACAAATAAGTCTTTCATTGCTTTGAAGTAGAGATACCATCCTAACTGTATTTAGATGGTTTTGGAATATTGTTGACACTTCTTTCTTTGTGTACAAATTCTTCTCACATGATCAAGAGGTGGGCCAACTTTCTAATGGTTGTGACTGGTGAGTTTTTCCAGGAGCTGATTTGAGAGAATACAGTGACAAATTGATGACTTTGAGACTTTTCTCAGTCCCTTTAGATGGGAACTCAACTGGGACTTTGACATATTTTATATTTCTAGTTGTCCTTCTTGACAATCACATCCTATGGGAAAAAAAGAGGTTTTAGTGGAGCAAATTGTGCTGGAACTGGATTCCGTATGTATATTAACATACACCTTCAAGGATCGGTGCTTCCCCACCTGTTGTTGCTGCTTTAATTCTACTTCTTGGTAGCTTCCTTAAAAGATAAGAATTTCATTTTTGTGTTCTGTTTTACAGTATTATTCTGACTCTCTGCAGAAACTTCGTAAATATAAAGAACATCTTCATTAAAGCTTGCATATAAATTATGAAATGCGTCTTCCAGAAATATGCCTTTCCTCCCCTTCTCCCTTCTTCAGCGACCATGGAATTGGACCCATTCATGGCGGCTTCTCACTTTTCTTAGGACTTTACAGAATCGCCAACAATATTCATTTACTGGTCAATAATGATAGAAAAAAATTAAATGTGGTGTCTTCCACAAACTGCATTACTGATCAATAGCTCCCAGTTTGTCCATGGGAAAACAATTTAAAATACATTCTTGAAGCCCTAAAGTAAAGAATCCCTTGAGAAGATTAGAAGAATTTATTCTTGCTGTACAATTGAAGGTACATTTGAAAGTCACACAAACTTTATTCTTTTAAATGAAGTTGCTGAAGTAGAAAACTAATACATAGAATCAGAATAACAAAACATCCAAGACAAACAATACTTAAATCTTCTTTCGCCTAAGGACCTCAAGAACTGATTGTGCAGTACAGTAAGCAATTGCCTGGACAGTGACCATAGGGTTCACACCTAATGCAGTTGGAAATACACTTGAATCTGCTACATACAATCCTTCTACTTCCCATGTTTCCCCCATCTGATTAACTACTGATGTTTTCGGATCAATTCCCATCCTGCAACTCCCCATTTGATGAGCTGAACATAATGGCGTCGACAAATCTCTTAATGGCCTTGAACTCTCTTCTTTCACAAATCTCTCGAACTCATCTGAGCTAGCTTTCTTTATATTTAAGGTCTTTCCTTTGCAGTGATGTGTCCCAATTTCTTCTGCTCCAGCTGCAGCTAGTATCCTTAGTATTTTCTCCAATCCTTTCTTCAGATTCTCTTCATCTGTAACTTCCATTTGGTAACTTATTGTGTGTGGTGAACTTGCTACTCCTGATCCTTCGTCCCTCACCAATGCAAATATATGTGCAGTTCTTGAGTATTTGCACATCCGCAATTTTATGTCTACACCAGAAATCCATGGTATCAAACTTGAGAACATTCCTGGATGCAAGGCTGGTGTTTGTAACACTGCGCCATATCCTGACTTGTCAAAGTCTGCAACAACTGTAGACATAGCCGTCATTATCCCTCCTTCATAACTCTTCTTCCCTTCTTCTGGCCATTCAGAAGATGTCTCTGGGAAATATCCCCACGCCATTGTTACAGGATGAAGATGCAGGTTTTTCCCGATGTTGGAATTCTTCAAACCACTTCTTTTTAACAAAGCTGGGGTACTCAGAGCACCACATGCAACAATTGTCACCTTTGATTCAACAATGCAGATTTCTTTCACTCCTCTATTTTCAAATTCAAACTCAGTCCCACTTGCAACATCTCTATTTATTCCTTTTATTTTCTCGTGCAGAACTTTTACAGCTTCACATCCAGGAAGAATTGCACCATTACCTGAATTGACCAAATCCACTAGCCATGTCTCTGCTGTACCTTTCTTCTTCCCGTCCTTGCACCCTAGACAGCACCATCCACAGTAATGATTTGGTGGCGAATTTCGCGGTATTGTGTCCACAGGATAACCCAATTCTTTGCACCCTCTTCTTAAAACTGCATTGTTAAATCCTTCTTCGTCAACTTCTGATTGAACTCCCATTTTCTCACACACTACCTGCATTGCTTCCTTGTACAATTTACTGTCAAACAATTGGAGGTCATATTCATCACACCATTCATTAACAACATGTTCTGGAGTCTTGATTGAAGCTGACCAATTGATTGTAGATCCTCCACCAACAGTAGAACCTGCTAGGAGTATCACCCCCATATTATCTGTGGCCATCAAACCGCTGGATAAATACATTTGATTCATTGTTTTTCCTTCAAGAAGTGAAAGATTGCTTCTAGCAAAATAGCTCCCTTTCTCCAAAACAAGCACTTTGTAACCAGCTTTTGCTAAAACACCAGCAATAACACCACCACCTGAACCAGAACCAACAACAACTGCATCACATTTGACAACTAAAAATGAAGAAATTGTACTGCTGGCTGCTGATGAATTTCTCTTCTGCCGGACAGAAACAGGGAAACCAACTTGCCGAAGACTGTCAGTTACAATTTCCCTTGGGAGTTTCATATTAATCAAACCTTTGTAAAGAGGTCCATACAACTCTTCTTCTACATCAACTTCTTTCTCTTCTTCATCTTTTAATCCTTCATTTCTGGTTTCTTTCAATGCTTTGGATTGTCTGGATTTCGTCTTGAACTCAGGGTCCGGTCCTTTGTAGCCTATTGCCTTCCACGACAAGTTCTCATTCTGCTCATTTACCTGAAATTTAGAGATCATCGTCACACATGCAATTTAGAAAAAAGAACACAAGAGCACTTGAAAAGGATTTACTATTAGTTAAATTTGAGAAAGTGGTAATATATTAGTGCGAAAGATGATTTTATCTCCTTATTAATTAATATAAATGATGTGATAAAATTATTTAATTAGTTAAAAAAATTATTTATTAAAATAAATAAATAATAATAATAATAAATTATTTTTAATAATTATTTGGTTAGAGTTTGCTGTTTAAATTTTGAGTTATAAATTTTTTGGGTTTTCATAATGTTTTGGGTTAAATCATGGGCTTGACTGTAAAATATTATATCCAAAAGCCCTGCCCATTAATGAGGGTTTCAATTTTGCAGACGCTTGGCAATAGACTTTGTAGTAAGCATTCAATGTGGCACCAAATTCCCAATATTAGACAAAACACCAAGAATTCAATTGAATTACCAACCATTTGTGGTTCTCGCCAAAGTCATAAATCAAAATCAAGTAATAGGTATGGCACTTTTTTGTAATTTTTTCCACAAGATTCTTTATAGGTAATTAATACTCACCACAACAGACACCTAATCTTGACAGCTACGTATCGTAGCCCATAAAACTTCCACACCACCACCAATCCTTGCTTCATGTAACAAATTAACCATGGATTTACTAGTTTGGTATTTGATTCTTTCGTGCATTTTAGCCCTCACCTAAACGTTATAACTGATCGACCTTGATGATATTAGCGAAAGAAAATTGAAATCTCTATCAACTATTCTTAAGATAGTTTATGAATGTAGCTAAATTTGGCATGCATGGAGATTTTCCACGAATTTGAAAACTGGAAACTTTGTTGTCAATAGTGTGTGTAATCTTTTTAAGGCCGGTTGAGTATCGTTTTCAGACATTTATTTTGATTTTGCAATCGAAATGGAAAAGTGAAAAGAAAGAAAAGAAGAAGTACCTGGGTGAAGAAGACCAGTAGAATAAGAAGCTTGACGGCTTTGTAGAGCATTCTGAGATGATAGAAATAACTGAGAGACCATGAACGCACAACAGCTTCTCTTTTCTGCCGAGACAACTGAGGAAAGCTATGAATGTATGGAAATTTACTTGAAATGGAAGCACTTCCACACAATATCAAGCTTCCAATGCATGTCGATAAAAGCCACAATGTCAAACGCACCAACTTTTTCTTCGGATGTTCAAGCCTCTCACTCATCAACCCTCCTAGCTGCAGACATATGCACGCATCAAATGAGTAGCTACAAAAACCCTTTCTTTCTTTTTTGGTAAAAACAAAAAGTGATTCTTCTGAAAGCACTTCCGGGATAAATTAATTGGGATACATACCCGTTCCGGGGTTCCGGCCATGGAAGCGGAGGACTGGAAGAAAGTGAGAACATCCTTGTCGATGGTGGGCTTGACGTCGGTGGAGACGTCAATGGAGGGTAAAAAGGTGTCACAAAGAGAGGTGAGTGATTCCATTTCACGGCAGCTGAGGGAATTTACATAAAAGTGCTTCTCTTCTCCCCAAAGCTGAAGAGAATCTTTGGCAACGCTTCCCAATTCAATCACCATCTTCGCTACTTTCCCATCACCGTTTTTCTCCATACTTGACAAATATTGCAGAGCTAGAGTGAAGGACAGATACTAGAATCGAACGGGAGTAAATACTTGCCTAAACTTGTTGGTGTCAAATTTATTTAATTATTTAACGAATAATAAATAGAATATCAAACAGAAATGAAGAGAACACGTGGAGAAGATGAGTAACCGAAGTACAAGGTCACAGCATACATACGACTGTCGAGAAAACCAGACGTGTAAAACAAAAATAAATGGTATCCCATAACTCTCTGCATCTGCCAGAGTTTGAGAGGGAGTGAATGCATGTCTCTGTGCATCAACATAAAGCCAATAATAATGCCTACTGTTTCTGTTTTCACTCTTAACCAGTTGTTATTTATTTTATATTATCTTATTTGTTTTGGCTCTGACAATTCAACTTGCATGATGTTATCAATTTGTAAAGAGCTTGACCCAAAAACAAATAATAAATAACGGTAACTTGCATGATGTTACTAATTTATAAATTATAATAATTTTTAAAATATAATTTTTATTAAATTTAATATTTAATTAATATTAAATCAAAATTTAAAATTTTATTGAACATTGCTATCTTGTTTAATAACAATTATGTTATTGATTCTTACATATTCACTTAATCCTACTTCGTGGTCCGTTCTCTATTATTCACTTTGCATTGTCGAGAACGTTCATTTCATCTTTTGCTTGATCTGATGACTTTGAAAACCAAATGCTTATGTATGTTATGACAAGCCAAGGACCACAGGCTGCACAGCTTTCCCTTCACGGCTTTTTGCAAGTACTTACTGTGTCAGTAAATTGCTTTAGTTGAATTACATGTTAAATAACTAAGAATTTCGATTAATTTTCATTCCTCCACCAATGTTCCTTGTAATCAATGCTTCACTTTGTTGCCCCTGCAACTTTTAATGTGGAAATTTTTGGCCACCGACACCATTTTTTATATAACGCCGTGGTTTCCAGAATCACTTCTTCATATATTTCCTTCACAGAAAGCACTTTGAGCATTTACTTTCAAGATACTAGATTTAACAATCTGAAATTGTGTAACAATTTGGCTTTGCCGACAACTTACTTGACTCTGCGTTGGATGCACACACAAGTCACAACATGGACAACGTGCTCACCCGGTAGTTACATTGATTGTGTACATAATTCAATGGCCCTATGTGAGACTCTGTGTTGGATGCCCACAAGTCACAACTTGGACAACATGATGCTCAGCCGGTAGTTACGTTGATTGTGTACATAATTCAATGGCCTTTTACTCATTTGCAGTAATCACACAGATTCTTCTTCTTCACCAAAAGTCAATGTATGTTATAGCCTTGGCTTGGCTGGTTTTGATCTTGTGGACTATTTCAGCCCCCTTTCAGCTTTATGTTACTAGCAGCTTAATTGTAATTAAAATATATATATAGAGAGAGAGAGAGATTCAGCTTAATTTGTTATGAAATATATTAGAAGCAAGTCTTCACAATCCGTATTCTCATGTCAGAGTTTGAAAGGCTGATGGATATTATTGGAGAAACGATGGGAGAATTTATTTAAATGCCGCAATCAGTACCTGTTAAATATAATAAACTTTTAGCAACTTTGAAGAGTAATTGTAATTATTATAAAGTCAGTTATTTTCAACTAATGTTGATCTATTAATTGTTCTGGTAGATAGCAGGCTGAAGCCCCCATCTTGCAACTTAATTAACTGTCTTCTGATGCAATATCAAAAGTCACAATCAAGAATTCAAAGACAGACAGATAATTGATTAACAACTTGCAATTAACTTGCCTCTTGCATGTCGTATCCCCAACTTCTACCTATAAAAACTCTTGCCTTACAATTAAGATGGGTATTAGCCTAGTTAAAAGAACACCGACGACTGTCGATGCATATACCAAGTTTGACAAGGTCACCATCAATTATAATCTCAAGCAGTATAGGTATTAAATATTTAACTTTATGTTTGATTTAGATGTTATGTCTTGTCCTGTCTCATATGATATCTTATATCGGAAATCTTGCATACGAATGCCACGTGCACGGAATCTTAACAGACCCGGCCTTCTTTTTCTGCTTCTGTATGCAGCAAAAGCTTAGCCTTTACTTCTGAAGGGCCAGGATCTTAACAATATGCAAATGTGTCTTGAGGACAAATCGTAGCCCCATTTAGTCGATGTATTAATTCGGATTTGGTGAATGATCAAACTAATTTTTCACAAATTAATGCGAGCAAAGTTAGGAGAAGAAACTTGGCTGCCTATGACTCAGGGAAACGAGGGCCACTGCTACTGACCATCACAAAGTGCACTACTCGTACATCTTACTTGGTTGTAATTTGTACCAGAAAAATTTAACGACAAAGTAACCAAGGCTGCAGGCTTAGTATTAGTATTAATTTATTAGCCTGTTCTCTGCGTGCTCTTTTCACTGAATTTGTCGAGTAAGATTCTTATTTTGTTAAGTAAAATTATCAGTTATGACCAAATTGTTTATCTTTAAACTTAAATTCATAATTTGTCAGAGTAAGTTAACTGGCAAAATGAGGATGCCTGAATCAGGATACTAACTATTATCAGGATCAATCCATTCACAGCCTTAAATTACAAAGAATTAATATAACGAAATGAAAATTTTCTGCGTACAAGTGAATCGAGGAAAGCTATGAAATGTATTAACCAACTCTCGGAGTTATACGAGCATGCAATGGATTTTTCATATCCATTGTAAACTCTGCTGTCTCGGATAAGTCAACATCTTCACCATACACAGCAATCCACTCAAAATTCCAAATCAAATTCGCCACAAAATATTCTAAATCCAGAATAGCTAAATCGAGGCCGGGACAAATTCTCCTCCCTGCACCAAACGGCATCATTTTAAGCTCTCTACTTCCTCTTATGTCAAAATTATTCCCCTCTCCATTTTTAACATCACCAAACAAAAACCTCTCAGGCTTGAATTCCATAGGATCTTCCCACACATTCGGATCCCGCCCCATATCCGCCACCAAGAAGTTCACCGAGATGCCTTGCGGGACAAGGTAGCCGCCCAATTCGACATCTTCGGTCACCGCATGCGGCACTGCCGGTAAATAGACCGGTGGGTGAAGCCTCAAACCTTCGAGAATTACTGCTTTCAGATATGGCAACCTGTGTAAATCATCCTCCTTAATGCATCGTTGTCCTTTTTGTAGAATGCTATTCATTTCAGCACAAATCTTCGCTTGAATTTTCGGATGCTTTACAATATTTGCCATGATCCATTGCAATGCTGTCGTTGTTTTGTCAGTGCCTGCGCTGATAAATTCATCGCTTAAACTCATTATCTCACTTTCTTCAAGAATTTTATGCTCCCCAGGAAGTCTTAAATCAAATAATGTATCTACATATGACTCAGAATCAATATCTTTCTCTTCATTTGCTTGCTTGATTTTCTTTCTTTCTCGAATCAAACCCACCAACACATTTTCTTTACTTCTGATAATATCACAAAATTTTTTCCAACGATTTCTAAAGTAAATCTTCCCCAGATTTGGGATAATAGAAAAGACTTTAACTCCAGGCAAGGACTTACAAAGCCGATTTTGCGCATCTTCCAGTTTTCTAATCTCATTCTCTTCGACATTATCGCCAAAACAAATGAGAACTAACATAGAAAAAATTGCACGCTTAAAATGCTCATAAACAAAAACACCACTGTCCCCAAATTCAGATTCTTGTCTCAACTCCCAAATTAGATTATCCAAAACACGTTTACGAAAATGTGAATACGATTTAATGCGAGACGGGTGGAGAACTCCGGAGGAACATGTGAGATTACGACGAAGAACACGCCAAGTTGTTCCGTAACGGGACAGACTAATTCCTTTACGTTTGTTGGGAAAAATCAGATCGGAAATGGTAGTTTCCGGGCGATCTGCAAGCACGGTACCCCGTTTGACTAGGGCTTCGTAGGCTAGAGTGTTGTCAGCAATGAAAATGGACGGCTGAGATCCCAGTTTTACGGTGATGATCGGCCCATATTTCTGGCGAATGCTAGAAATGACGAGGCCGAATTCGAAGAAAGATGCTCGATGCCACAAGAAATTAGCGAAAAAACGAAAACTTGAAGGTCCCGGCGGGAGATTTCCGGTGCTGGTTTTTGATGGTAACAAGAGAAGAATAAGAATAAATCTAACAAGGAAACTGATGCAGAGAGAAATAAGAATGATAATATAAGATTGCATCTTCAATACCTGCTCGTTCTCGTATCTTAATTTTGATATTGGTAAATTGAAAGGTAAACGATTCTATTTTTATCACCAATTACACATTTTATGTTGTTGTGTTTAAAAGTAGAGTTAAATCTATAATTAATAATATTATTCCACATCAGTCGTGTGTGTGTACAATTATTCATTTATATTTCCACCTGTAGGTGAGGCTTCCGATGAAGTAGGGAATATCAGTTAATAAAACCCTAATTCCTTGAACATCATCTGCATTCAAACCCTTTGTCGATCCAGAAGGAATTGAAGGAAACATAATGCACTCTGAACTGAGCTATGACCCAGTCCAAGAAGATGCCCAATTTCATGCAGTGCAACAGTCTGCAAATCAAATGAACCTGGAACTGCACCCACAACCCATGACTCATCTGCATCGTAATGGAATCTCCCATCCGTGGGTGCAAATGCGTGAGCTAGGGTTCCACCACGTCCATAGAACGGATGCCCGTCGTTATGATTACGTCTCTGAAAACTAATTTTGATATCGTTGTTTCTGTAATCCTGTACTTGCGAGAATCTGAATTGGCTGTTGGCAGCCCATGTCTGAAATGCTTGCGCAGCGGGTTTTATGGCATCAGCTCTTGTTCCTGGAAGAAATGCGTAAGTGAGTTGGTATTTGGAAGGTGGACATTTAGGGCTTCTTGGGAAAAACGAATAGTGAGAGACTGCATGGAAATGGCTAGATTCTTGTGTTTTCTTGCCAGCACGCATTCTAGTTGTACCATTGACAATATCTGGAACTCCAGACCGTGGCATTATCATCTTTGCTATTGCTTTTGTATCCAAAACACCAGTGGAGTTTAGATTGTAATTGATTTGATAGGTTTTGATCGCGGATTCCAATAACTCATCAAAATCGTCGTCGTCGGCATTTTTTTGATTCCTGAAACTGTTGTACTCCAAGTAACCAAACATCCCCAAGTATGAAATTTTGAGCTCATTGATGCCTTTAACCTTGTCACCTTTGTGATATCCTATCAAATTTTCAATAAACCCAAATGACAATGATTGTATTTCTCCATTGGAGTGCGCTAAAACTGAATAATTAGAGAGAAGAGAATACCATTGTCACATCAATATCTACATTTGATGTGATCTTTTCTCTTAATAACATAGAGATTATTGCCAGACATTGGACACGCATGCACAGATACGAGTTGTCTTAATTTACTATATTATAATTAATTCTTACAACATAAAGGGAATATAACTAATTATTGCATTATATATAACCTGAAGGTAAGGTAGGTAATGTTAAACAAGTGTTTATTTTGATGTGTAGAATTAATTTTTGCATTTACATTATCCTCGACGAAAAAAATTGCTTTTGATTGTTATCTATTGAATTAAAAACATTATAAAATAACTAAATTTTACTTATTTTAAATTAAAAGAATACATACAACTTCTAATTTGTAATATTTTGTTGTTTTATTATATATTTTTATTTTATTAAACACAATAAGATAATAAAATTTTTTAAGATATTAATTAGTTATCAAATATTTAGGATAAATGATAATTTGAACTCGATATATTAATATTAGTATTAAGAATTGAAAGCTAACTCACATAATTATTAGATGATTTAATCATGCTATAATCATTCCACCCGTTCAACTTTTATATTTATATTTCACTCAAAGGCAAATCAAATTTATTCTAAATAGTTTTTTATAATATAATAAATATAATAAAATTTTAAAAATAAAATATATTTATAAAATTATAAATAAAATGATATATTATGTATAATTAAATAATTAATTGTATTATAAATATATTATGTGCCAAAAACTTTAAATTTGTTTAAAGTTTGTGTTAATTTGACAGAAGTTGTCAAAAATTATCACCTTTATATTTAGATGATATGTTAGCGTGAAATCCTTTCCATTCTATTGCTAACTTTTAAAATAATAAAGAATATTTTTTCCTTTTTCTAAATATTAAATGATGGATTAATTTTTTTTATTTATGATTTTATTTATATATCAATTTTACATATATATATATATATATTATTTAAATTCATGATTTTTCTAAATTACGTGTAAATTAGTGACCTAAATCAAATTTGCTTCCTTAGTTTTCTCCCAAAGTGTAAATGACAATGGATTTGCGCAGTCCTTGAACAGAAAATCACACCCAGGACTCCATTGAAGTACTTATGCAAGTTTCTTTTAGACTCTTTTGTATCACAAACTGTTGAATAGA
The DNA here is from genome assembly GCA_019650275.1 of Xylocarpus granatum. Taxonomy (NCBI): domain Eukaryota; kingdom Viridiplantae; phylum Streptophyta; class Magnoliopsida; order Sapindales; family Meliaceae; genus Xylocarpus; species Xylocarpus granatum. The sequence goes on from BNST01001141.1 coordinate 130,743, forward strand.
CCAAGAAAATTAACAATTAATTAATTTCACGCAAGTGAACAGTCTCCGAGTCAAATGCAGCCCATGGCTCGTTTGCATCGTAATGGAACCTCCAATCTGTTGGTACATATGCATGAGCTGGCGTTCAAAGTGAGCAGCAGCGGCATGCAAATGGCTAGATCCTTGATTTTGTTGTCTTTTCTTTCCGGAACGTATCGGAGTTGCAACAACGAAAATATCAGCAACTCCACAATGGAGCTTTGTCATCTTTCCTACCGTTTTGTCATCCAAAATTATGGTCCCCGCATGTTTTTGATTATTGGAACAGTTATAGTTCAAGTAATTAGCCATGTTGAAAGAAGTGGGCATGGGCATCGAAGAGATCATGTTCTCACAAGTCAAGTCAGACCCAAGTTGTGGTTAAAGAAAGCCCATTATAAACAGTGCCCAAGTTCATTCCTTAGATAAAATAGAAATCGTAAAGGAGAGAGTGCTTTGTAACTCCGTTTGGTGCAATGAAATACAAATATATATATATATATATTATATATATTATATCATCTATAGAATATTATACCCTATTTCTTTAATTTTCAGTAACTAAACATTTTCAAGTATTTTTTTGAGCTCCACGGATGCCTTTAACCCTGCCATCTTTGTGACATCATTTCAGATGCTCGATGAAACCGAATGGCGAAAATTGTTTTTGGTGATTGTACTAAAACTGAATAATTGGAGAGAATAGAAAGGAGGAAAATCATAAGCAGGGGTGATGAGAAGAGTCTAAAACTTTACATGCCATTGTTAAACAATATTGAATAACTAGAGAAAGATCCTTGCTGCTTGTGCAGAACTCATATTTTGTTGTCTCTGTTTACAGACTTCTCATGAAGAAAGAAAGAATATTGGAATTCGCAAGTGAATAGAATATGAATGGGCCATTACAAATTATAATAAATAATGCATTAAATTTTCACTCTAGTTTGATGACGAACTTTCCCTAGTTGTAATATTACTTTCTTAGTTATAATATTTTGAGGATAACCAAATGTCGAAGCAAGAATTTTCTTGAGAAAATCAAACTTCTTTGAGGTAACCTAATCATCAGGGCATCGATCTTGCTTTTTAATAAGGACCATTCAAGTAATGCATTGACTTAGAATTCTAAGTTGTCGGTTTTTAATATGATACACGAGTCTTATTTATTTTGTATTTTGTTGGTGGAGAGGAGACCTTAAGTCTTCATGTCTAGCAATTACTCTTTCTACGTTATTGAGAGGAAAAGTCATGCATATAGTCTATGGTAATGTAGAAATCCCTTTGGCCACGGAAAGGACGTGGCCAAACTGACTTATCATTACACAAACCCCACACAGATAATTCTAATCAACCTCAGAATCCTTGTATTTCATTAAAATCAATATAGAAAGCCTCCATGCATGATGCGTATTAATTTGTTACCGATGGAAACCTAGCCAAGTAAGTAATCATGGACAGTAAATTCCTGTACGATCCCAAAAGCTAAACACTAAGTACTTGATATGCATTAACTGGATATGTATGGTCTTCGTGAAACGGCAAAGAATTAGTAGAAATTCATTAACGTGTAAGATTACCAACATGCATTAACAAAATGATATAAATTGAGTAAGTTTTTGTAAAATAATTTTATCATTTGTTCAATTAATAAGATATGAATAATTAAAAAGATTGTATATTTTTTTATTATTAATTTAATGATTTTACACAGCACGGCATCAATAATCCGACATCATCTCTTTTAAGACTCTCAAATAAATCACCAATGGTAATCACTCAGAATGACAATTCAAATTTGCCATTAAACCAAGACCATTTGTAATTCTGATTTCTGCGCAAAACGGGTCCATGAACTTTGACAAAATCAGAAATTAAAATAAAATTTGTAATCTTATTACACAGCTCCAAACTGAATGTCCCTTGATAGAAATTACAAAGTTAAAGAATTAAGCTGCAAAATATAAATTTCAACTCTTATATTTTATTACAAAACACATTGATATCTTGTTCATCTATAAATCTCTAATTTACTAGTATTATCGTTGTCTTAAGTAATTATTATACACGTACGTATATTATTGTAAATATAGAAAATACTATAATTATTGTTGTAGTATTATTCTCTAACAACAATGCTTTCAAGGAATCCTAACGTAGAGGCAAGAATTTTCTTGGGAAAATTAAACTTATTTCACGCAACCTCACCTTCCCTGTAGCGGTCTTGCCCTTTGATAATGACCATCCCATTGTTCCCGGTAGCGGTCTTCCCTTTGATAATGACCATGCCATTGTAATCTGGAAATTTGAATAGAAGACTTAGAAGTCTAAATTATTGGTCCAAACTTGATTCAGTTTTACTTATTTTTGATTTTTTGTGGGCATAAGTCATCTCGTCTCCATTGGAATTTGCGGGGAAATTACCTTTCAATGTTATTCAGAGGCAAGCTCATGCATACACAAGAAATATTCAATGATATAGGGGAATGCAAAAATCCCTTTGGCCATGGAAAGTACAAGTCAACTGTCGTGTATCTCAACCCAAAAAGAAAAATCATCGTATTCTATGATTCTATTCACTTCCCAATATTCTTCTGTCATAAGAATTAGTCTATAAATAGAGACATCAAGTTAGGGATTCTGCACAACCAGCAAAAAGCTTAATCTAGCTAGTTCATCCATATTATTTTGCAATGGCGTCTAAAGCTTTCACTCTCTCCTCATTTCCTCTCCTTATTATTCTCCTCCTTTCTCTTCTCTCCCATTATTTAGTTTTAGCACACTCCAATGATAAAACCCAATCTTCGCCATTTGGGTTCATCCAGCATTTGAAAGGATGTCACAAAGGTGACAAGGTTAAAGGCGTCCATGACCTCAAAAAATACTTGGAAATGTTCGGTTACTTGAATTATAACAGTTCCGAGAATCAAAAACATGCCAGCGACGATGATTTCGATGAGTTATTGGAATCTGCCATCAAAACTTACCAGCTCAATTACCATCTAAAATCCACTGGGGTTTTGGATGCCAAAACAGTGGGAATGATGACAAAGCCTCGTTGTGGAGTCGCTGATATTGTCAACGGTACAACTCGGATGCGTTCTGGCAAGAAAAGACAACAAAACCATGGATCTAGCCATTTCCATACAGTCGCTCATTTTGAATTTTTCCCAGGAAGCCCCAGATGGCCAACTTCCAAATACCATCTCACTTACGGGTTTCTTCCCGGAACTCCAGATGATGCCAAGAATCCTGTTGCAAAAGCTTTTCAGACATGGGCCGCAAACACTCACTTCGAGTTCTCCCAAACCCAGGATTACAATAATGCCGATATCACCATCAGTTTTCACAGTGGTGATCACAGAGATGGCTTTCCTTTCGATGGCCGCGGTGGAACCTTAGCTCATGCATTTGCACCGACAGATGGGAGATTCCATTACGATGCCGACGAGCCATGGTCTGTGGGTGCAACTCAAGGTGCATTCGATTTAGAAACTGTTGCATTGCATGAAATTGGTCATCTCCTTGGTCTCGGGCATAGCTCAGTTGAGGGTGCAATTATGTATGCTTCAATTAATCCTGGAGTGACAAAGGGCTTGCATGGTGATGATATTCAAGGAATTAGGACTCTATATGGTGTTTGAGCTGGATCGGTGTCAAATGAAAGAAACAAATGCATTGATTGGGGGGAAAGCTACTGTATTTTTCAGCTTTATATTTATAATAATCATGTTTATTCATATTTTGTATGTATGCATTGGCATCACAAAATGATTATATAAAACCTTTTGTTATCAGTTCATATTGTTATTTGCAATTTAAAAATACACCATTTGCAAGTTAACTCCTAATTTCACCCATCATTTAATGAATTAATACTATCCAAAGGAGTTAATAACATTTTGGTAATTGAATTTTGAAAAAATTATATATGTAAAGACAATTTGTAATTAATTGTTTAGGTTCCCATCCACACCAAACCTTATTATAATTGGTGTAAGTAAAATCCTCCCTATTTATGTTCACAAATACACCTATAAAAAGGATTGCTTAAGTTAACTACCAACACTTATAAATTAAGAATTGGGGTTGAAAAAAAGAACTACAAATACAAATTAATTTTACTCTTCAAACTCTTATTGATGTCAAAACAGTCTCACTTAAATTCCTTGTTGAATTGGTATATATTTATTGATGTCAAAACATACTTAAATTCCTTGTTGAATGGTGTGTGTGTGTGTATATATATATATATATATATGTTCAAAGTAATATTACGAAATTAAATTTTTTTAGTTTTTTTTTCCAAATATTATGTTTATATCATCACTAAATACTAATATATCACTATGTACATTATATATGTTGATTCTCGAAGATTGCATTAACAGCTTCTAATCTTTGTTTCACAAAAATTCTAATAATCTAAGGGTTTTGGGTTAGGTATATCGTTAAATAAAGATGCACTTGTTGAGGCCTTTAAACAATCCAAAGAAATAGTAGCATCGAATAATCAATCGGCAGAAAATAGAGTCAAGAGTTGGGAATTGGTCATTATTGCGAAAGGGAAGGATCGTGCGTTTCGCATACGAGAGTTGACAAAGAACAATTCCCTGCTTCAATCTCTCCTTAAACATAATCTTCTTACTCAATCAATAATTGATTATATATTAGCGTGATACTTGGAAATTCGCCGATTAGAATTCCAGAAAACCTGAGGAGTCTGAATCTGATTACAATTTTAGATGAGTATCAGTTACGTCATGTCAACAACTTAATGAGTTTCCTACTTGGGAAACTTTGACAAGGCACCTAAAATTTTGATACAAACAAACAACCTCCTGGGAGTCTATGGCGAAGAGTCCTCAAGTTTACTTGTCAAAGTTGAGGGCGGCGATGAAATAATGTAGCGATGTATTTCCGGGGGGACCAACGTTGATTGATGCGGCGCTAAAGGCTTGGATTACCCTAAAACAATGGCAACAATTTGAGGTGTTGTCAAAATACATTATTGTTCACAAAACTGCATGTATCCCAATAGGCATTTTTATTATAGGAGTATAACCGACTCCCCTGTAAGTCCATATATTATGTTTTGGTCTTGAAATATTTGTTCTTACAGGTTCTCAAAGATGATGGTCCTGTTATGCTTGGTCCTAGTTTAGTAATTAAGCCTGAGCTAATTCGCAGTCTGTTCAATCAAACAGCTGGGAATTTGCCCCTTTTTTTTTCCACACCACACATTCCTGCTTTTGCATAGCTCTTAACGGTTGTCATAAACATTGAATTGGTAGTCTGGTAAAATATTAGTGGACTAATTTCTCTGTACCAAAATGAAGGTAATAACAAGTGGAGGATTTAACCCCGGAATGGAAAGTATGTTTGGTCGTCGAGAGGTAAATGGGAACTATCTGTTATGGGGTCTATACCAGAACCATTTCAAGATCTGTCTCTTTGAACATGGATTCCATTTTTGTTTCTGTTTCCCAAATCAGCTCTGCTCTGCACATTCACTGGTATTATTGCTGAGAAACATACATAGGTATAAGAAGAGTTGTTCATTCACTTGGAAATATTGATCAGTATTCCCATCAACATGATCACACTTGGCATCTAAATCAATGATCTATTGCTAAATATCGGGAATCGAGATCAAAACGAGACATGGATCATATTAAATTTGGATAAAAAAAGGGGCATTTATTAACCACCTCACCAAAAATAACATCAAAACACAATGTTCACTCTCACAATTGGAAGTAAATCAACAAAACGAGGAAATGCATTTTCCCAGCTCAATTTTACAAAATCAATTTCATCACTCTATACTAGCAAGCATCATCCAAGAATAAACTATACAATGTTTCAACCATTACATCTAAGGATTTAGCTCACTCATGGGAACCATTATCATTAACACCAAATTCAACCGCTTTCGACTTCGCGATCTTGTCATCTTCTTTAATCTCATCCTCCCCATCAGAATCCAACGTGAAATTACTCACAATCTCCATTTGCTGCATTTCAGCTCCAAGCGGCCTATACCGCGAAATGTCACCACGAATCCCATTTTTTTTAGCCATAATCGAGTACAAACCCACCGCAGAAATCACAAGAATCGCAAGATAGGCATTGAACTGAAGCGTGGCAATTGCTCTTGCCCGGTGATATTCTTGATGTCCTTTACACCTTATAGTATAATTGCCAAAACTCTTTTCATGTAAAGAGCAGCCATTAGCGATCAAACTTGTGAAAAAAGACAAACCCATTTGCAAAAACCACAATCCTTGCAAAACCATCCCAATGCCACGGGCTAATCTTGGATAATTTAATCCAGATTTAGACGTTTCCAATCCCAAAATTGTTGAAACCACACATATTAAAATGGGAACAAGCAGAAGATCATAATATCTATTTTCAATCCCACTTGAATCTTTCCTTTGCAGATAAAAAAGCAGGAATTCTTCCACAAAACCAAAAAGAACGATCAAATCAAGAATCACCTCAGGCAAAGAGAATGAATTCCTAAAATTTATTAACAAACCTAGAACTGAGTAAAGAAAAAACAGAGAAGCAATTGCAATAACTTGCAACTGAAGAACAGAACCAACTCTGTCACTCGATTCAACCGCGTTAAAGACAGAAACCAAAGCGTTCAATATAAAGAAAAACGAAAGGATCAAAACAAAAACAAAACTAAAAGAAGAGAAAGGCCGGTATTTTCTTCCTGTGTTCTTAGAAACAGAAGATCGTAGCGCTGTCGTCGCCGTGGCGGCAGTATTACCGTTCCTACGAGCGAGAGTTGGAGATGGGTCTGAAACGGGGTTTGACGCGCAGATAGATTCCAATACCCCGATCAGAATGAAGCCCCCGCCAGCAGCGGTGAACGCGAAAAGCCCCATAACTAATTCTCTCCGTTGAAAAAGCAAGGATCTTGATTTGCAGAATGTTAATTCCGAGAATTGTTTCGATGTTCTGAGAAAACTAGGTGCGGGTTCTTCTTGTTTGTTATGTAATTGTCCATCGGTCATGTTCCAAAGGTCAAAAGAATGACAAACTTTTTCAGAACCTACATAGTCAGCCTCCTATCCCGGGAACAAATCAATTGTCTTCCGTTTGGGCTTGATCTTGGGCTTGTACAGGGTTTGTCTGAGCTGTGACCTCTTTTCACTTTGAGCTGGGCTAATGGCTCAACAATGGGGCAGAGTATAACTAAAGAAACCCATTTATTGTTTGCTTTGAATCCATTAAGGAGTGGGGTGTCTTTAAGATTAAGCTTAGGCAAGTACAGAAATCACATATTTGGAAAATTAAAACAATTGAGGGCATGCTGAAAGTAGCTCACCCTCCAAGACAACAATTTTTTTTTCCTACTGTGTCTCCTTATATTCTTAATTAGTACTACAATTACAGAGATACAAACATAAAAAGGTTGACATAGTCCTAAAAGTAGAGCAATATTTTTCTGAATTTATGCCAATTCAGAACTGGATAATACAATGCTACAAGCTGGGTTTTCCATGTGAGCCTGACTGATAACATAACATCAAATTCAAGGCCAAACTCAGGCAAAACCTGAAATGATAAGCATAAAGTATTTGCCCATAATATGGTTACCCCAATCCCAGATTCACCTGCAACCCATTTCAACAAGTCTACAACACAGATTCTGCCTCAATGCTTGTACCATGTGGTTAAAAGTTAGGCAAAATAGTCCTTCAAATTCAAAAGTGCAACAAGGTAATAGCATTATCGTTCTAAATTTTTATATTCTTACACATAAGGACACATTGTAGTTGCATACAAAAGTTTTCTACCAGGATATAAATTTCAATAGAGATTAGGGACCAACTTAATAAAAATAAATAAAATATATTCTTATTTGTAAAAAGTGAAAGTATAATACTATAAGTTTAGAAATACATTTTACTTTAAAAAAGTTTAAAATTTGCATCTTTAGTAAAAATTAATCAAATTAGATTTTAAAAAATACAAAAGTACATTTAATAATTAATCGATCCTTAAATTTTTATGTTTTACAATTAAGAATGAATAGCAATTTGAAGTACCAAAAACTTCCAAATAAACTCTTTCTGCGTGAAGTGCATTAAATAAGGATGTAATTTGTTTATTTGTGTTCTTATTTCCAAAATCACAAAACTTTAGGGATCCAAACGTTATTATACCATTGTACGACTATTGAAGAGAAGAAAAGTTTGCTTCTGCTACACTCGAGTGCAGGAAACAAAAAGCTTTCCAGTAAATATGACGTTCTCGTTCCTTTTCAGGAAGAAATGTCAAAGTGAATCCACCCGATGACTATGCTGTAATATTTGGTTGTAGGTATCCACAAAGTTGTTTATAAATAGAGACATTATAGTCTGTAATCTGCGCTGTGCGCTTCCTCTTTGGAATTTCATTGACTTGTGTCAGATAAAAAAGAGACGAGCATGAAGAACAAAATCATGGTTCACTGTTTACGAACATGGTTTTTTTGTGTTGGGCATACGGGATTCTCTTCAGGGTAGATTGCTACCAATCTCAAAAAAGCCTCGCAGAAGTAATGTTGCTGCCTATGCTCGTTGGTTGGTCTCTCAGAATTATTGGGGGGGTCTTAAAGTATGACTTTTTTCCCTTAAATTTTACGCTCTCTCTTAGCCTATGTTGATCTGTTGTATATGCTTTGATCTTTTTATTGCAAGTTTTGTGTTTATTGGAGAATTCCATGAACGGGTATGTTGGCTTATTTAATGAATATGCGACTTTCGAAGAGAAGCGTAGTTGTGTTGGGTTGTCTTATGTTTGACGAAAGATTGTTCAAATATTAATCTTTGCTTGTTTAATTGGAAGATGAACTAATGGCTACAAATATGACGATTTCAGATTGATGCTGGTCATTTAGAGTACATTGAAGAAATTTTGCAGCAGTAATTCTTTACTGTTCAACTGTTTGTTTTGGTTGAAAACGTCTTCCGTTTATTGTGGAATTTTCATTCTGCGGTGCATTTCATCACTGTTGAAATGTAGATTGCCTTGTTGTTGTCATTCTTGTTAATCTTATTGATGTGAGTCCGTAATTAAAATATTTTTGTTGAGAAGCTGAGATTGGCTTGTTTGTCATTTTGAATTTGCAGGACTATATCAAGCGACTTAGGAGGAGCACCATGTGGGTAATTAATTTCTTTATCCTAATTTTTACAACATAGCTTATCATGTTCTTCCATTCTGAAGCTGCTTTAATTTTGACTGTTTTCATTTGGAAGTAATTGTAATATTGGCTCATTTATTTGGTATTTACTGGCCAAGTATGGGAACTCGATATCTTGTTATGAGCTATGTCATAGATGGATAAAATTGTCACTTTAGCTCTTGCAAACTCATTTTGGAATATAATGAGGCTCTAAGTCAAAGAAGCAATCTTCTTGCCTTCATTGTTTCCGTAACTATGGGATATTGATGTGCTTCATCTTATTTATCTGTAGGTAGTTTTATCATCTTTTTTAAACAACACTGGCAATATGATTACTCATGATACAGCAAAAAGCTTGCTTTCTACTCTTGCATTTAAAACTTCTTCCTTTTCTAATTTGAACTTGAAAAAGAGATCCATTTTTCATGCAGGAATGTCATTTCATTTAGTGATGGGCTGCCTAAGGTAGTGGCATCCCTTATTTTTATTTGACAACTCTTGATCTAATTGCAAGTAATGCAATGAAAGATAAGATGTATTCACTAGCAATTAGTGAGTACCCTCTTGGAACTTGTGGCAAACCAGACCCTAATAACTCAACTTGTGCCAAAATTACATTCACAAGAAAGGTAAGTGTCACAGAACGTAGGCTGGACATTATAACAAAGGCAACAGCAAAGCATAAAATGGTTTAAAAGAAGGTCTAAATTTGCCTAAACTTGATCCAGCTTCTAAAAGACCCAAATCATAAGAATATCTAGCAATGGAGGGGACACTTGAAGGAATTTTTCAAACATTTGAGTTTGAATTTTTTCTCTTATTTGCATCTAAATTGTAGAACTAATCTTGACCATCAAAAGTAACCTTTGTAAACTAAATCTTAACCATTTATTTCTCTCATCCCCAACTATAAATAGGTCTTAGTTTTTTAAGCTAAACTATTCACTAAAAATTGTAAACGCAAGTAGTCTAATAGAGTTGTAAAGTATTATAATCTTGTAACTCTTTTATTCAATACAAAACATTCTTTTTCAAATTTCTCTTGCAATTCTCTAATTTATTATTTTCTCTAGTCTTCTAAACATCTTAATTTGCCTAAGTTGATCTTCTGCATAACGATTAAGGCTTGTTTAGTATAATAATTAAAATTTGATAATAGATAAGCGCCGCATGAGTTTAGCAAAACTTACGTAGGCCATCGAGAAAGAACAACAGCTAATTCTTCTCGGGCATATCGTGTATTTCTAACATTAGGGAGTTATATTTCCTAACGTAGTCCTTAATTGACCCCCATTGCTTGAACCTACGAAACTTCCTCATCGTCATCTCTTCTACATTCTCGGGGTAAAATTGCCTCTTGAGATTTGCATTGAATGCATCTCAAGTGTTGATGACATATAGCCCCTTTTCTATTTTGGTATGGCAGCGTCTCCACTATAGTGCCGCATCATGCTCTAAGTAGAGAGTGCACGTGTTAATTTTAACAGCATTGTCATGTTCACTACATTAAGGAAGCGCTTCATCATTTAAAGGAAGTTCTCTTTTTCCTTGGCATCACGCTTGCCTCAACATTTTGGTGGGTCAAGAACTCGAACTCTTAACATGCCACTTGTTGTAGCCCCAGACGCTATCGTAGCCTTGCATACTACAAGGCCTTACTTCACGGCATTTAACCCGCATTGGTGGCACTTATTTGCATTGCCATGCTCAACTTAAACTCCTCCATGGCCTTGTTCATGGATACAACAAATGAGTTGAGGGTGTTGTAGAATTTACCTTCCATATCGGCGACACTGGCCTTGTACTCACACTCGTCAACCTTTGGCTCAAGAACATTGCAGTGATCTTGTTCCCATTGCTAGCACAAGTTTGTTTGATCTCGCTTCAGCAAAGCGTAATATGTCCTTGGACAATGAGTGGTCTTGGGACAAGTTCTTCTTCGTATTGCCACTCTTTCTGTGGTCTAGCTCCTCCTGCAACACCTCAGTTGTGTTGCTTGGCTCGCCTCATTGTTTGACATCACAAGAATTATACTTGATACAGTTTTGGATTATCTCCATGAACTTTGCTCTGATACCACGTGTCATAGGACGTAAGTTTTGTTGATCTCGTGCGGTGCTTAGTTAATTTCAAATTTTAGCTATTATACTAAACAAGTCTTAATTGTTGCGTAAAAGATCACCTTAGGTAAGGTAAGATGTTTAGAAGACTAGAAAAAAATAATAGATTAAAGAATTTCAAGAAAAGCTAGAAGAAGAATGCTTTGTATTGAATAGAAGGATTACAAGACTACAATTCTTTTGGACTACTTGTATTTATAATTTTTGGTGGATGGTTTAGTGAAAGGAAGTGAAGCTTATTTATAATTGCGCATGAGGGAAATGAATGGCTAGCATTTACTCTACAAAGGCCACTTTAAATGGTCAAGTTTGGTTCTACAATTTTTATGCAAATGGGAGAGAAAATTCAAACTCAAATGTTTGAAAAATCCCTCTAATTATTTTTTTTATTGTTAGATATTTTCATAATTTAGGCTTTCTAAAAGTGGGGTCAAGTTTAGGCAAATTTAGGCCTTTTTGTGGGCCATTTTATGCTGTGTTATTGCCTTTGTCATGATGTTTAGTCCTTGTTCTGTGACATCCTCCCCTACTAAAGTCCTTAACGCTCTCGTCAAGTTTCCTTTGCTTCGATGGTGTTGCGAAATTGCCATAGATCATCCTCTTTTTCCCAACTAGCTTCATGGCTTAGTTAAGTTTTTCACTTAACTAGGTACTCTATGTAGTTAAGGACTCCACTTTTTCGAATGAGTTGATCCTTGGTCAAGCCTTCCTTCGCACAATCAATGATGTTGTGCTTGGGCCAATTGATGTTGGCAAACTATGCTTTGCGACTCAAGGCATTGGCCACAACATTTACTTGACCAAGCTTGTACTCCATGACAATGTAGGAGATTTTGGCCAAAATTGATACATTTCAAAAAATTTAGACTAATATTTCCTACTGCATAACTTAAAACATCTCCATTCAACACGGATGATTTTTAAACTCTACCAGCTACCAGCAACTACCAGAACGTTAGCTGGTGGTTTTCTCCATAATGCTTCATCTTGAAGACATAGGATATATTCATACAGAAATTGCGTGAAAAAACAAAAATAAATGAGTAAAAAAATAAAAAAATTTCAACATGTGTGACTCATGTGACTAACGACGTATAGATAAATTATCTTCCCTGTCAACTAAATTTTAACGTTCATCTAGTAGAACCGGTGAAAGTTTGCTCTCAATTCGCATTTCGTCAACAACACTCTTAATCTCACCCATGAAATGTTTTCTTTGTACCACCACAACCCAATACTCCAGCCAAAAACTCTAGCAAAATCTTCATTTCCAACCTTCACCACCCATAAGACCGTAAATCTGCAAACCCCGAAACTCTCACTGAATGCTCCGCTGTGGAAACTCACAACCAAAGCATCCCGAAATCCACCATTGATAGCTGACAAGATTTGGAGTCTCGGCGTTGTAGGACAAACAAGCACACAGAAAAGCCTGAATCTTGAACCTGAAGAAACACAAGAGGAAGATAGTATAGGGGAAATATTTATCCCGCTTCCCGAGAAGATTCCGAAGTATCGAGTGGGCTATACTATTGATTCCAGCTGGTGTATGCATGAAAACCCGGTTCCCAAACCAGGCTCGGGAGCTGCTGTTGTGAGGTAAAATGAGTTGAGAAAGGAAGTTGGAAAACAGAGTGATTGGAGAAGAAGAATTTGAGGGAAAACCAAAAAGAAACAGAGGTGCCTACATTGGCTGAATTGACATTGTAAGCAAAGGAATTGAGGAGGTTGAGGACTATTGGGATTGGGTTGAAGAAGAAGTTGAAAGTTGGGAAAGCAGGAATTACAGAGGGGATAGTGAATGGAATTCATGAGAGATGGAGGAATTCCGGGGTCGTGAAGATTGTGTGGGAGGATTTGTGTAGGTTGAACATGAAGAGAACTCATGATTTGTTGGAGGTATAATTCTTTCTTTCTTTTACTTTTCGATGTGGTTTGTTAACTTTGAAGTGTTCTGAATTTGATGAGCTAGAAATAAATAGGTTATGTGAAATAAAGTTTGAAAATTTAGAGGGAATTGTGATAAATTTCTCTACAGAAGCTATGCTGATATATATATATATATATATATATATACACACATATAGTATTTGTAGAAGTTGAAAATTCTGGTGAAATCATATAATCTCTGTGAATTTAAACATGATTTTAGATGTTTGTATTTTATAAAACACATGTTCTAGCTCTATTGAACTAAAAAATGGAGCATGTTAAACTGCATCCAAAATTTTAATTTTTTGCGGCAATACTTTGGTTACTGATTATTGTCTGGCCCCAAATATTGTGTTCTAGTGATTTTCTCTTCATGACACTTCTGGAGGAAAACTGGAGGTATGGTTGTTTGGAGGGCTGGAAGTAAAATAAAATTGTACAGAGAAAATTATAAATATCCCTACTTCTTGGCTGATGAGCGTTCAACAGATTCTCCTAATGATTTACCTGATCAAGCCGTGGATGGTGAAGGAATTGATGAAACAAAGAGTTGCTCTTCTGGCACAGTAAATGCAAAACCTTCTGGACCAAGTCCAATCAACAAAAGAGCTCGACCAGCCATAATACAGGGTGTTGGTTCTCCAGATAAAGTAAGATTTCAGCTACCAGGCAAGGCAGAACTTGTAGAAGAAGCTGACCATTTATTAGATGGATTGGGGCCTATATTTACTGATTGGTGGGGATATGAGCCTCAGCCAGTTGATGCCAATCTACTACCTGCCACAGTTCCTGTATACAGAAGACCTTTTGTCCTTCTTCCCTATGGTATGAAGCTGAAATTGACAAATGATGAAATGACCACATTAAGGAGACTTGGCCGACTCTTACTCTGCCACTTTGCATTGGGTGAGTTGAATTCTGTTTCATCATTGCTTTTAATTCTGGTTAGCATCTGTTTCACCAGCTTTCCTCATCTAACAGGTAGAAATAGGAAACTTCAGGGATTGGCAGCAGCCATAATTACGCTCTGGGAAAAATGTGAGATTGCCAAGATTGCAGTTAAGAGAGGTGTCCAGAACAATAATAGTGAGATGACGGCTGAAGAGTTAAAAGTTAGTGTTAATCTGGCAATTTATGTATTCTTTTTGCATTCTAATTCCAAGATATTATCAGATTACTAGTGCCTTTATCTTCATTATATCTAGGTGGCACTCAAAAATCTGCAAGCACGACCAAGTTTTCATGTAGACAAATTTGTATTTGGCTTTGGAAATCATCCTTATGAATTTTGTTGTATTAATTTGGCTTTTGAAAATTTTAGGCTGTGGATTTGGAAACCTATGTTTTATGATGCTCTAGAAGATTCCCAACTCCTTTGTAGATCCTTCTCATAAATCTTTGTCTTCATCATCTGTTCTTCCTAGGAAATTGAATTTTGTTGAGCGTGACCAGCAAGAGTAATTATTAGTGGTTATTTGATAATTAATTCTGGTCCTTGCTTCTTGTGAACAAGCACATTTATAAGCCATTGTGATACTTAAATGTTGATTTCTTTTTCAAATCATGATAAGATGTCTTTACAGTCATTATTAATAAAAAAAAATACCTTCTTCAATGGCTGACTGGAGGAACTCTGCTTTCCCGCGAGAGGGAATTTATTACCTTATATAGGGGAAAGGATTTCCTGCCACCTGCTGTTTCTCCTGCAATAGCAGAATGCAGAAAACATGAAATTCTCAGCAGCAGACAAAGGATAGAATTTAGTACATCAATTGATGCTACAGAGGAGCCTAAACTTGGAATATGCAGGGAAATTCTAGAGATAATGTAGAGTCTGGCACTGGAAACGAATTAGGTAGTCTGGATGACCAGAAAAGCATTTTTCATTCAGAACCAAAAAAGCCAAGATCTGCTGAGGTGGCTATTAGAAGGACCAGCTTGAAGTTGTCAATGGTATGATTTTAAAATTAGTTGCTACTGTTTGCTTGAATTCTTGTTGAATTGTGAGTTGTGTTACAGCACTTGTTTTTGTTTCTGGCATTGGAAAAGAAAGCTAAGGCAGAGAAACTTTTAGCCAAGCTGGAGGAGAAGGAAATCCCCCAGGAAACTGAATTAGGTAACGAGGGTATAACTGAAGAAGAAAGATATATGCTGAGGAAAGTTGGCTTGAGAATGAAAGCTTTCCTTGCTAATGGGAGAGTCATGTCATCTTGCATGATTTTTTGAATCCAAAAGAGCTGGTTCACTATTTTACCTTGTCATAATCAAGACAAGTTAAAGGATTTTCTTTACTAAAAGGAAAAAATTTTCAAATGTCTGCCTCTTATAAAAGTGGGAAGTAATGATTGATTTGTCTTTCTGTGCTCAGGTAGAAGGGGGGTTTTTGATGGAACAGTTGAAAACATGCATCGTCACTGGAGATATAGGGAACTTGTGAAGATAATTTCTAAGCATAAAAGCTTTGAAGCTGCCCATCATGAAGTACAGACTAAAAGAGAAGCAATGAAGCGCTCCTTAGAAGTTCAGCATCGCGAGGTAAAATTGACAAACTTGTACTCACTCAGTAGCTTGTAGCACAGTTTTCTTTCTCTTCCCTAACCTACAAAAGATTAAAAGAAAGAACAAGAAAATATCCACAATCAGGAGACTTTATTAACTAATGGGCCATGTTGACATGTAAACACATTATGTTGCGTGGTTTGTGACTCAATTTGCACTTTTCATCTTCAAGGAATTTCTTTTTTTTCTTTTTTGGGTTTATTTCCTTGTAACAGTTGACTGTGAATGATACATACCTGAGCTTATTCACTATTGCATTTTATGATGCAGTCTTTGAAACTACATGTTTCGGAACTTGTCAGGAACATAGATCTGAAACTTCAGTTGGTGAGCTTTTAAATTGTTCTTGTTTCGTATTAGATTGCCAATTCATGTTATTACCCAATCAGATAGAGATTAATTATGCAGTACAGCTTTGACACAGGTTAAAGACAAGGAGTCAAACACTATGGAAGCAGTTGATGAATCAATAATGCCATGGGTGACCAGCCTCGTGTGGTTCTGTTTCTTTTCACCGAAGTAGATTACAATTTGAGGAATCACACAATTTTAGTCATAATGTAGGTTAAAGAGGATATGTACAGTATGCACTCAGCCGAATGTATGAAATCAGATACTGAACATAAATTTGACTGTTGCTCTGGCTTGGTAATTCCTACTTCCTATGAAGTGAATGTGGAGGTACAACATACATACTAAATTAGTTTCACTCATTTTGGTTTTTGCAGCTGAACATACATTAATACATACTAAACATTTCCATTTGGCATCATTCATAATAAAATGGGGATATCTGCAAATATTATGGCTGAAATGGTACTTGCTATGATTTCTTTATGTTAGAGAGGAACATGGAGCTGATTCAACTGCTGCAGTATCAAACGATCCCATGGATGCTACAATAGATGATTCACAGGCCACTCAACAGGCTAAGTAGATTTATATTTCCTTGACACATGGTGGGATTAAATACTTGTGAAACTGAATTTATGTCATCTCATAATTCTATAAGCAAAGAATCCTAGGCCAGTGTAATAATGGACTTGCATGGTGAAGGCGTGGCTAGTGACTCAACATCTTGACCCAATAATTCTACGGTAATATCTAGAATTTCTTTTTCTGTTTTATGTGTATATTTTTTATTTTTTTCATCTCACATATCTTATGCGAAATTCAGTTAGAAGGAATGAGCTATTCTACTGGCGTGAACACAGAGCATCATTTATCTGATGATGAGCGAATAGTGTCATCACTTGAATCAGTTAAAAGTATATCAGAAATATCAAATCCTTTGCTATTGGAAATATGTAGAATGAGAAGGCTTCCGCAGCTGTACAACTTTCCAATAGAGACTGGCTTCTCCTGCAAAGACAAGCTCTAAAAATGAAGAACCGCCCAGTCATTGCAGTAGATGATTACAATTCTCTTGTATAATTCCAGCTTCCCCTTTTTGCTATCTCTATCGCAACTTTTTCTGGTCCCTGATTTCCTTCCTTGCAATTGATTGCAATCCTGGGAACTTATCTTTGCTACCGTAACTAACTTACCAGGGAGAAGCAATATTGTAACTGCTGTTGCAAAAGCGATAAAAGCTCACTTTCGGAAGCATCCTTTTGCAATAGTAAAAGTTGAAGGCAGACCCAAAGAAACTTCAGTCCAGGAAGTGATTTCAAAGCTTCAGGTCTGCATGCCCATTTTCAACTTTGTTTGCGCCTAAATTAAATGTAACAAGAAATTGTTGTAGCGACATCTTTTTTGCCTTTGGTTCATTGCACGTGCAGGAAGAAACAAGCGCAGTTCTAGTTTCTCAGGAGCCTAGTAAAGTCATACTCTACGGGGCTGGGGTGCCGGTAGTAAAAAGAATGCAAGACAGAAAACATCAATTGGCAGAGAAGTTCGGCCTCAGCCAACTGTGCCACCTGTGCTACTCGCCGCAATCAGACTTGAATGTGGGTCGCAAGGTCACCAGGAACAGCAAGCTTCTTCATAAAGCCTGGAACTTGAGAGGTTTTGACAAACATGTTGCCGCAAAAATGCTTGCTGGGTGCATAAATAAACTTTTCTCCAACAGAAAGACCACAATCATCAGCGACGACACCACCAATTTCTGAACAAATGGGGAAGTGATATCTTCGAAGTAGTTGGCGATGATTTTTTCACTGAGTTTACATCAATTCTTCATTTTGAAACCAAGGAAAGAAAACGCTGCATGAAAACATTTGCTTGTCCAAATCACATGGTTTGAATTAGCTTTTGGTTTTGGGTTAATTGGACATACAATATAATCCAAGCTTGGTGCAAGAAAAGTAAAATAAATTTTCTGCTGTTACCACGTGGGTACCCCAATAATTTCCCATTTCCTGTTGGAATCCTGTGGTTTCTTCTGGACGAGAGGGGATGATGCAAATTGTCCAGTGTAACACGTATACACAAACATATCGTGGGATTCTCACGTGTAATTCAGCGTTAAAAGTGGGAGAAAATTTTGTTTGAAAATCACGAGGACAAGACAATCTTAAAGCCTCGGTGCAGAAAATTTGTTAAATGACTCCAGTAGAATGGAGTTCTATCACTCGCTCCAGGGGAAAATAGCGCCCAACTGCTGCAGTTCCACCCTCTTAAAAAGGGGTAATAGCATTTAAGTCCCTAATGTTTTATATTTTTTTAAGTAATAAAAAAATAATTTATGTGCTTACCTTCACGTGTACCCTATTTCCTATTAAAATAACTAAATTACTGTTTTAACATTAAATTTTAACTATTAATACTTTATTTGATAGACTTCAATTATTACACTTATTGGCACTAACAACCAAGTATCTTTATATATAGAAACATAAACATTGAGGGGTCTAAATGATATCATTTTATTTTTAAAATTTGCTTTGAAAGGAGAGCTTTAGCCTTAAACTTCAAGAATGATAATCTATTTCTTGATGTCAGTAAAGAGAGAGAGAGAGAGAGTCTGTGTGCGAGATGGGCACCAGGAGCATTCAGTAAATTACCGACCCAATTGTTTCTCTCTTTGTTTCTAGGTGCAAACCCTACCCTACGGCAATGATTGTCCTCGTCTCTTTCTTTCCACCACCACCACCACCACAGTCACTGTACCTTCTTCTCCACAGCAATCAATTATTCTCACAACTTATTCTCCTCAACATCTCGTCATCATTATCGTACCAGAAACGCTGGAAAAAGAATAAAGCAACACGTGCAATTTTGGCTCAAACCCCTCTGCTGCTTTTCATGTATGTATTAATTAATTAATGTAGGAGCTGCTGCTTTGTTCTTGGTTTTGAGTGAAGTCACGGTCACTTTGTCTCGCGGGGAATCAAGCATCTTGGTCCGATGATTTAATACACTAGATCAAGCAAATGTCTTTAAATTTTGCTTGTACAAAAGTAGTTTAGATCTACCAGCATGTTGCTACTTAAACATTCTAGGGTTTCTGGTTCTTCTTTTTCAAATTTCAATGATTAGCTTGGAAGGATATTGCTATGGTGGGGTTTTGATTCTGTAGTTTGTTATTGTATCAAGACAAGTTTTATACATGAGACGGTATCTTTTAATCTCTCTATCACGTTCAATACATTTACTGATGAAAGAAAATATTATCGATGTAAAATAAAATGATCAGTTCATGTAAACATGACTGTCTTGCTACAAAGAAGACAATTTACCATTGGAATAATTTCACCATCAGGAATTGACCACGTTAGGCTACAGATTTGAAGACTATGACTTGGGGAAATTGGCTTTTTCGATACATGTTAGAAAACCACAATGAGCATGCTATTCTTGCAAATTCTCCGGTCTCCTGTCGCGTTTCTTTAGCAATAATGCATATTTAGTGTGCGATCTTACCAATATATTTAGAATTTAGATATTTTGACTTCAATTCTATGCAGATTTTTTAATTTTATTTTGACATTTTGGTATTCTAAATTAGGAATCGAACTATCACCTACTAATTGTCAATACGAGTATGTTTGTGACTGACAAACAACATCGATCAAATAAAAATAAATACTTTTTAATTATTGTATTAGTAAGAGTAGGTTAGTGAATAATAAACACCAACGATTCAATAACAATGGGTAGTTATTGAACATTATTAATTACTATGCTCTTAAAATTAAGTATCAGACAATATTTAAGCCTTGTTTATAGATGCATAAGCTCTAAGAAACATTAATAACAAGTCAATTTGACCATAACAGATCATATAGAAACTTGACTACTTGGAAATAGAAATAGAAATAGAAGCCGTGTGTTGGTTGTCAATCGCTATATATTAGCAGGCTGCTACTAACAGCTGGCTTTCCAAGGTTCACTTGTGAAAATTATGTGTCTTCCATCTCAGGGAAACTTTCACATGGTTTCTTAGAGTAACGTTGACATTAGCCTTTGAGTACTGTAAAATTCTCCCAATCCAATTAGGAAACGTGGGTGTTCTAGAAAACTAAGAAGATTGACCATAACAAAACTAGTTATAGTCATAGATTCCAACTGACTGTTCAGACAAAAGATGGTTTTCATATTTGGTTTCTGTTCAAAATGCAGTACGTGTTCGGTAAAATCTGAATTGGAAACATGAAACATGGATGCATGACTGATCTGGGTTAATCTTGTGGCAGTGAAATGGTTAACAGAAGAGCATATCATCACTTAATTACTCTACATAGATTGTTTGCATCCATAAACCTATGCGTTTAATATATTTTAATTAGGCTGAGTTAATTACAATAAATTAAACACCCCTCATTGATTTTTCACCTTATTACATTTTTAAGTCATGATCATCGTGAAATCAGTGCGTCCTTTACACCAATTTACCGTGTTCTAAAATTTAAAAAAAGTAAATAGTAAAAATGCTGTATAAAATAATGAAACCGACAGTGCTTAATTTCATCCCTCTTTCTTTTTTTGTAAAGCTCCATTATAAATATATTACATACTTTTTGAAGAGTCTTGGGTGTAATCATAGTCTCCTCTCTCTCTCTCTCTCTCCGCTGCGCCAGAGGAGAGAAAGAGAGAGAAGGGCACAGAAACCCTAGAATGAATGTTTTACCTTCTCTTTTCTTTCGATGCCAGCATACATCAATCATCATGTCTTCTTCCCATTTCCTTCAAAATCATCATCATTACTCTCACACATCATACCCACAACCTCAGAGCAGCATCGTTATCAGCAATACAAAAAGGAAAAAGAAGAAGAATAAATCAGAAACGAGATGGAGTTCATCTCTTTGTTTTGAGCTGTAGCTAGCTCTTGTGGTCTGTGCTTCTGGGGAATCAAGCATCTTGGTCCGATTGATTTGCTACTACATCAAGCAAATTTATTACTTGGATTATCAAGTTCCTTTTAATTTCTTTCTTTCAATATTAATATAATTTCCCATAAATGTTTTTGTAATTTTCCTGTCCTGTTCATAATTTTCTCTTGCGCCCTCGTTGACGTTTTGTAGATCTACCATATGTATTGTCATGATATAGAGGTGAAGGTAGCAGATCTTGAATTAGGGTTTCTAATTTTCTGCGTTGGGACTTTTGTAATAATACAAATGTGTTATGATATCAATCGTATGTTCTTAAACATTTGTAGTTATTACTGTTATTAATTTTGATTTACGGTTATATCTCCTCACTCGTATTTCTTGAATGACATCAATGATTACTGGGCGTCATGTAATGTATACCGCATGCAATATTCGTTGGGTTGAAAGGAGATATATATGAACATGGGCAAGGCTTATAGTTTCATGCTTTTGTTCTCTCTGATTTGCACGAGCTTCTTCTTCTTTGGCTGAAATTGACCATGGAAAGCAAACAACAGGAGGGCCTTTGTAATTTTCATGGTAATCAATTATTATTGTTGGTTATGTCCTCGATCTCCCTTTAACATTCCTTCACCATTAAAAACTGTAATAAATACCTCGTTTGGCCCCGTGGACCTTTTTGTGTTTAGCAACAAACCGAACTTAGAACTTTTAATTTGTTATTTTTTTGTTGTTCCCCTCAAGGCAATTAGTAGCATACACTGCTCAACTTTCTATCTTTTCATCCTTTTGGACGTTGTTTGTGGGTTAGCTGCTTGCTTTTTAGGGTTTTGGTAGGCCCTTAGAGCAATGCATATTTCCGTTGAGTAATGCAGCAGCACTATTCATTTTCACATTTTGTTTGCATGTTGGTGATCTTGACACAAAGCTTCATCAACAATATGTCTCACTTTGATCAGCTTCTTGGCTCTAATGTTATGCGTGTATGAATTACAATGGCCATTGGCTTTAACATAATACCCAAAAATTGTAGTCTAAAATATAAGGTTTATGATAATTTTATTTTCATGTATTCGAATGTGTTGTCAGCTTTACTTTCATACGTTCATGACGAAAATTTTCTTACAAACTTTGAGCAATTTTATTCCACGATGTAACGAATCTGAACGAGTGAAGTATATAAATTTTGATAAAAATTATTACATATTAAGAATTAATTAACATTAATATTTTGTATAATTTTTATTAAAATTGAGAGTAAAACTGTATGAATAATTACTATAAAATTTTAATCATACTTGTTTTAATACAATAAATTATAAAAAATAAATATCATTTCATTTGCCGGAGAGATTGAAACTAGAAATTTGGTTCAAGGAATTGATTTTCTTTTGATGTTCTAATTTTGTTTGTCTCATTGTAATTTTTTTTATAAATCTCTCTCTCTGTTTTGCTCTGACTGTGAAGTTATTTCATTTTATTAAGAATATTTTTAATACTAAACAGGATAAATGAATTAGTGGGCTTTTTTTAAAAAAATATTATTAATTGCAAATCTTTGATTTTGGGCTCGAAAATTGGAACTCATTGGGCCTAAAAGTGCCCAAACGAGCCCAGCCTTAAAACAAGAACAGAGTGGGTTCTGTAATTTCTTCCCTTTCCCTGATATTTCCTAATGTGTGGCAGACAGTTGTTTAAGCGAAACATAAACGCTTCCACGAACAACACGATCATATGTAACAGACACAGATTAAGAACGCAGGTAAACATGACTCTTCAAGCTTCTGCTCTCCACGGTTCCAACATTTCGACTTTCATCTGCTCGCCCCGACCAACCACCAGAACTTCGCGTCATCACCGCCCTGCAACTCTAATTCGGGCTTATGGTAAAAAATTTAACCCGGAGCTTGAATTTTTGATGGGGAATGATGCTAATGTTAATATTGCGCATTTTTAGCCGAGCCATCGGAGAAGTCAGTTGAGATAATGAGGAAATTCTCGGAGCAGTATGCCAGAAAATCTGGCACCTATTTTTGTGTCGACAACAGTGTCACTTCTGTTGTTATTAAGGTACTTTCTTTGTTTTCATTTGTCGTTTTTGGGAAATATATGAATTGGTTGGATTTCTTTTTTAGATTATGCGAATGGGTATATTTTCTGGAATTATTTAGATAGGTTTCAGAAAAAAAATTAGTTTGTGGATATGGGATTTGTTTTAGTATCTGATGTTTAGTTCAAAATTTAGGTTTGAGGCAGACTTTGAATTGAAGCAAGGAGGCTTATGGTTTTAGACTTTTAGTTTTGTTTATTTTCTTGCTAAAAGTCAGACATTTTGGCAAGCTATGCAATTGCGTTTGGAATGCTTGGGGATTTTAGTTGCATTTGTTTTCTTGTATTTTGTTATTAACTTTATTTTCCTACAATTTTGACCTTTTGTTGTGTTTAAATATTTGTGTAAGCTCTGTTTTGTTTTCTTGTAGCCAGGGTTTGATTTTTCTGCTGCGTGTTAGTGCATCCGGTTTTATGTCTGCTTATGAGTGTCAGTAAATTTTTGCTGAAGTGTCTTGTCAATTATTGTCTATGAAGCATTTGCTAGATTGAAGAACTTAACTTTATCCACTAGCTGGCTGGGATAGCTTTATATTGGTACAAGGAAATGTTATATGTTTCCTATTCATATATGCTCGTCTGTTATTTCTATGAATCAGCATTGCCTCATTTGAGTTCATTATCTTGTGTTGTGTGAATTAATTGCATTGGTTCACCTCATTTTATAAATTGTGAAACCAATGTTGGTAGAATTTGACTTTACTTTTTCTAGGAATGCTAATACAGGTTCTTCCAAATCTAATTTAACCATATGAAACCTATCCTTGGATATTAATTTATTTTTCTGTTTCTTTCTTGAAGATGGGTAAGTTACATGTGTTTTCATTTCTATAAATGAAAATCTGATGTCAGAAAATTTGGACAGGGATTGGCTGATCACAAAGATTCGTTAGGGGCACCTCTTTGTCCATGTAGGTTAGTGTTCCCCCCAATCTTGCTCTTGTCCAAAGATACACGCATTTATTGGATATTTTTGCAAATTACATGTCTGTGAATGGAATAGAATTTAAGTTTATATTTAAATCTCATGTTGTAATTTTTCATGTTTGGGCCCATTATTTTACAGGCATTATGATGACAAACCTGCGGAAGCCCAGCAAGGCTTTTGGAACTGTCCATGTGTTCCTATGAGAGAAAGGTAAAATATATTTACATCTAAGAAGTTATGCAACGTATTGTGCCCAGCAAAAAACTACTTCAGTACTGGCTTTTCGGAACCTTTTATTGCCTTTTCCTTTTTCCTGTTTGCAATTGTAATCCTTTGATTTTACTGGGCAGGTTGTTTGAATTATTTAGCAATATTTTTTGTTTGGGTTATTATACCTTGTTCATTTGTTGGAATGATATGTGCTGCATTTTGCTTACTATATAGAAAACTAGAAACTAAAATACTTTGTTGTTGCTGTACTGGTCACTTTCCGGTAATTATTGTTGCAAGGAAAGATTTCTAGCCATGGTTCTTCAGAGAAAATTGCTTCTTCTTGCCAACTTGTAATATACTATTATCAAATCAAGAAAAATATGTTTCTACAGGTATTATGGTCCACTTGCCTGTATAAAGCTGCTTCTAAAGTGCCAAGATTATGAACTGCAAAGTCATCTGAGATCTCTTCTGGTTGCATCATGTGACATATTTGGTGGTTACTTGATTGTTTGCATTTACACATATGAATGACCACTTAATAAGAACATCTGAAGATTAACCCAATGTCAAGATGAATTATTGTGCTGTACTTGGTATCTTGGTTCAAGAACTGATTATTGAAGAAAAAAAATATTAACATGAAGCAAAACTCTCTTCATCTTGAAGAAATTTGTTAGTTAATCAAGGTTAATGATGGAAAGATTTCAAGAGTCTAGGAAAGAACATATAGCAGTTGGAAAAGAACATATAGTATGGAGTATGCTTTAGACATAATGGCTCAGGCTTAAGAAAAGAAACCAGAATCAGATAGTCATATCAGCTTGATCTGACATTTGTTGTATGTTTGTATTGGCAGGAAGGAGTGCCACTGCATGCTCTTTCTCACTCCAGATAATGATTTTGCCGGCCAGCATCAGGTAAAGTTATTAACCTATTGGTCACAAGTCATACCATTGAGAGTACATCAAGCATCAACTGTGTGCGTTAAAACTTACAAAGGCTTCAACTTAATGCCCTAATAAACCTATGTTCCTGCTCTAATGCAACGGCATTTTCTTCCTATGCAGACAATCTCCTTGGATGAAATCAAGACATCAACAGCAAATATGTGACGGGATGACTACTATATCAAAGTTGACTTGTTTAAACGGTAATCTCTAAATTGTTTGGCCAAAAGAAGAGAAGAGCTCCTACGAAGAGTGTCTCCCTTGGTGAAATCATTGCCACAACATCAAATATGTAGAGCCGAGTGTATCTGAGTTTATTTTTTTTAACAAGTAATATCCTGTATTTGGCCCAAAAAAGGAAAGAGAAAACATCCAACATTTTAATTTGTGTATATATTTTTATGTTAATACAGAATCATCTGCCTCTTTCTCCATGTTCAACTCTTTATGTTAATTTGATTCTTGCATCGCCAGATTCATATATATGTTTGTCCTCTTGTTCTTGTGAAATTGATGCGCCCATTTAGCTTTCTCTCGTTACATGGCAACAAAAATCTTGTGTAAGAAAGAACATGAAATGTGGGGTATTTGCTGCAGCAGCAGCAGCGCGTATTCTTGTTTGATTGCTGGTCTTACATGGAATATTGTCAACTTTGTCAATTTAAATGGCAAATTGTCCATCTTTACTCAAACAATACTAGGTTGAAGCTCGAGATACAATGATCATGTCCGTTTTCAAGTTCTGCTGTCAATTTTCATACCTGGCTAATGTATATGAACGTACGTCGCAGTTAAAATTTGAAAGGTCGAATATAAAACTTGGAATTTCATCCGCACAATGTGAAACAAAAAAATTTGAAATTTTACTTCTGCAACGGTGAATTTTCTTTATCTTCGACCGTTGATCAATAATGGGCCGAACTGTTCTATCGGCCTTCTTCATTGGGGGTGCAAAACTGTAGACTTTCCCTCTCCCTTTCTTCTATTTGTTTTCTCTGAGCAATGTAGTATTGAAAAGTTCATTACTTCTGATTTTGAGCGAGTTAAAGACTCTTCATTTCTTTCCATGATGAGAGAACAGTGTTAGCTTTTCTTAAAAGTCTGATCGCTCAAATGACTGAGCCCCGTGTCACCATCACCCTCGGCCGCACTGGCCAGGTACCATTTAGCATCTCTCTCCCTCTCTTTTCCAGATACAATTGGAAAGTGACATTGACATTCATGTTATCTTGTGTGATTTACATTTTTTTAATGGGGTTTGTTTTATCAGGTGGTACAGAGAGGAGGTGGAAGCGAACGATTTACAGGTTCTGATGGTTTTCTGTCTGCAAACAAACGGTTTGTCTTTTATTTTTATTTTTGTTTGTGGTTTTATTTGGTTTTTCCTTTTCCCTTTTCTTGTTTTCCTTCTAATTTCCGGCTTTGGGTATGCTTTATCTGATATGTAAATGTTCTATATTGTGTGACTTGATTGTTCTGGCATGATCGTTGGATGTTTTGACCATATCTTGGGTCTTCATTACAAGAAAATGAGAAAATAAATAAATAAATGAAGATATGGAAAATTTTGTCTACTGAAAAGTTATATTTTCTATGTGTGTATATTGAACTTATCTTAGCAATCAAATAGAGAGATTTCAGCTCGGATGAACAGACTTTTTGGTTCGCGAGCGTTATGAGAATTGGTTGTTTGTTGTTTTTGTTAAATTGTGTCTAAGCTTAGATTAATAAGCTGAGTGCCATTTTTCAGGCAACGAGTAGATGGTTTTACATGGAGACATGGTGGTGACAGATTCAATGGTAATGACTAATATCGATTATGCTATAATAGTTTTGTACGTTATCACCTGAGTTGGTGTTTTTCATTTTCGTTGTTAATTTTATTTATCCTGACTCTTTGGCTTTGAGATGAGTGAAGATTCTGGGATTGCTAGTAAAGATCTCCGATTAAAACTAATGCGAAAAAGGCATGCTGAAGCACAGAGAAAGAAGATTCTATGCGAAAAGCTCTCAAAACCCATTCAGTCTCAATCCAGTGCAAACATGCTGCGGCAAGAGCCTCCTCAACAAAATGGTTATATCCTTTTGAGGCAGTATCCTTCCAAAGAAATTTTGAGTGATATGTCCCAAGAGGACTCATTGAGGAAATATTGCTCTTCTCAGACTCTGAATGGAATGAGGATTAGATCTCCAAATAGAGTTTGGACTGATTCCAGGGAGCTGTCACTAAGAAGTTTTAATGATCTGCAGCAAGTACCAGCAACAAGGGTAGATGCTGTCTCAAGAACCGGAAAGTTTTTGAGAAAAGAGGTTGTTGATGCTTCCAGGCAGACGAGCCTTATAACTTTGAAAGCCTCAACTGAAACTGCCAGGGAATTTCCACCAACTGGTGGAGTCTTGCTGAAAAGTTCTCATATGGTATTATCCTTGCTCTGAGTTCAAATCAGCTTATTTTGGTGGAGCAGATTTATGGGAACCTTTGACTTATAAATTCTGTCTGCTGTAGCTAGGCTAAGCATTTATATATTGCTCTCATCACACCTTTTTTGGCTCTTTCTACAGGTTGTGGAACCTCTCAGTGTTGCTAGCTTATTGCATTCTCTTGGTTTGGGGAAATATGCAATTACTTTTCAGGCTGAAGAAGTAAGTAACCTCTTCTCTCAACTATTTCAATTTTTTGCTTGATGCAAAGAGATAAGTTTATTGTAGGTTTGATCAGAAATGTCATTTAATCATACATGATTGGAAATCATTAAATGCTTTTGAAAGAGCAAATGATACATGGTTAAATAATAATTGCATGTTCTCTGCTGAAAAACCTTAATGACCACTAGTGAACATGCAGCAGTGATAATAGGATCATAGAGTGGGGCATTGACAATGTATTACATTATATTATGCAATGTAAGGTTGCATTTTAGGTAACAATGAATTTATATACTTTATGTAACATTCTGATACTTTTCTGGATTCTTCTCAAAGCAATGACAGGAATAAGCCTTAATAGCATCCTTTTTAACATTAATAAATCAAAATACAGGAATAAGGTTGCATCCATGAAGCCCAAGGCGAGTTATTTACCCATTAAGTTTTTAAAATTCAGATGTTTAATGTTTAATTCCTTAAAACACTTTGATGTATATCTGATGTACAGGTGGACATGACTGCATTGAAGCAGATGAGTGATAAGGACCTCACAGGAGTTCGGAATACCAATGGATATTGTCTTATTCAGTCTCTTCTTCTTTTGTTTATTATTCACATTGCTACAAGAAGAGTTTGCATATAGAACTATTTACTTCGATATGACATTTGGCTTAGCTAAGCAATAATTGTGTTATTACCGTATTGTGCACCCCTGATCTTGCATTACTCATACCGGTTCTCCTATAATTTATCTGTCCTCATAAAAGCTGCTTAACATGCAGGGACCGAGGAAGAAGATTCTGCTTGCAGTGCAGCCCCCTCCAAAACGACAACCACCAGAACTGTAAATGGGTGTCTTAAAAAGCATTTCTTATGTTTGTATTTATGTGTACTTGTTATGTTTATATTTATAAAAACATTTGTGATAGATGCAATAGTGTAGTAAACTACCGGTTTAATCTCCTGGAATTGAGTAACCATGCTGTCAAAAATCTTCTAATTCTTACAAGAATGTAATTGAAAAGATATTTTCTGCTTTGTTGATTTGGAATTTGGACAAATGAATAGTTGCCCTTCTAGCACATCTGTCATTGATGATTTCCAATTTTGTGCATGCTTCTTGAATGTTAAATTGCACATTTGTCGCAAGAAAAAAGAGAGAATAAATATGAAAAAAAATGTTGTCAGAGTTTGCATTAAGATATCATAAATCACAGGTGAAGATAAGCAGATTTACATATAAAGCATGTATTTTTCACAGAAAATAATACTAAATGCTGCATTGTCTGCATTATTTTCAAGCTTTCAATAGGCTTTAACAGATAAGAGTACCGGAAGTACACACCGCCAATCTCCGCACTCTTGGTACATTCTTTCCCATTTCTTGTAGCCAAAGCAACCAAAAACTTGTCATTCCATCTTCCGTTACCCACCACAGCGGCAATCTTTCTGAGTGATGAATCTTTCTTGCAGGAATGATCTGCCGGAAACCTATGCTTCAAGTTCATGCAAACCTTCAAACTGCACAACACTGTTGGAGAATGGCAATTTCTCCTTGTAACGTTCAACTGGATATGTATCTTTCTTCTGCTTTCTGGGATCACCATCTCCAGATTTCTTGTGCTTTTCCAATAACATCTTCTCGCCATCTCCAAACTCTCCGGTTGACTCAACGGAAACCCAACATGCGTCACAAACAATAACATTCTTGCTCTTCTGGTCTGAATTCGGAAATTCATGTCACTTGGATGATCCATACTCCAAACAAAACACATGTATAATCGATAAAAATATTAAAGACCCACATCAAATTCAATTCATCAAACCATGTTCGTATCATAAAAAGTTTTAAATCTTTCCTTCTGACAGCCGTCACATTTGAAAGGAAGAAAATCGAGCTGATTGCAATCTTTGTGCTGGCAATGTTTCCCAAATCTGGGAAAGCTTCTGTTCCTCCCATGTTTTTCTTCTTCTTCGTCTTCTTCTAGCGTTGGAAAATTTACACAAAATGAAATAACAAGGAGTGTTTTGACAAGGTGATGGGGGCGTGTGTCCTTACTGTGAGAGAAAGAGAGTCCGACTTTGCTTTTAACTTTCGGAATTAGTAGATATTAAAGCAAGCAAGCTTGCAGCAGGAGGGATTGTCTGCATGCCCAGCCAACGCCAATGCTAGTATATATTTAAGCAAATTAACTTGGTGATGTAGTCAGGGAAGAAAAACCAAACAAAAACTGCATTTTTCACTGAGATTTTACCGTTGAAATACAAAGTGACTTTTCATCGACGTCGCACTCACATCAATAATTGAGTTTCATTTCATTTCCCATGGTGTTGCTTGCTCCACTCCACAACTTTCATTTTTCTAGAACAAAGACAGCAGCATTAATTAATAAGGGGTTTTTGTTGTGCACAGAATGAATTAGGATCTCTCAATTCAATATCTGACGCAGAATCCACTCTCTCACCACATAACTGAACAAAGTACTTTATTCTGTCTCCATCTGTAATTCTGTATCTTGTTTTGCCTGCCCTAATCAATAATTCTGTCATGGACCTGGTCGTGAATCTTATGCGCTCCTCTACATGTTTCAGGAACTTCCATGATCTTTGTTCATGAAATTCCGTCTAGTCAACAGCACCAAAGATTTGAGTCTGTCCGCTGGAAATCATGGACCTCTTCAACGACATGCAGTTTTTTTTTAGAGGTTTTTGATTGACATACGAGAATAAAGTTGAAGTAGGATCATTATTTTGAGAAATGCGAAGAGGTTATGGAGATTCAAGGCGCGTTGACGAAGTTGATGATCGACGGAAATTCGGAGGCAGTGAATTCTAATGTAGCAGAGACGACAAGAGGTCCAAAGCAGAAATGGAAGATTTCCTTCTACAGGTCGTCTTCGTCAATTGGTATAAAACAACACCAGCATCAGGGAAGGGGACGAACTCGGAATGAGTTTCTATGTCTGATTTCAGGCTCTTTAATGGCTGGCTGGGTTATAGTTTCCTCTGGTCACACCTTCAAGCGAGCATGCGTTCACGTCTGCAAAACGCTAGACTTCACGCCAACGCTCGTCGACGAAACGACGCCGATTTCTCCACTGTCATCCCTTATCTCACACTTCAAACCATCATTGTCAAATGGTGCGAGAAACGTTGATTCTTTAATTTTATTTTTTACTGCTTTTTCAAAACAAAATTGTGATAACAATTAACAGAAGAGAGCAAAAGAATAAGTGAAGTTTGAAAGTGAGGAAATGGGTTTTCTTTTGATATTGTTGTCATTCAATTCTTGGGATCTCTACATTATTACGACGATGAAAAGCTGCAAAAGAAGTGCTTTCTTAAAAGTGATTCTGAAAAGTTCCATACTTTTATTCCATCCCATTGCTTATCCATTCTGTAACTGCAATTATTGCATTGCCTGTGTCATGGTGGCTGTCGGGTTATAGAACTCCAAGAGTTTTGTAGTGTTTCGTGGGATGAAATGCATTGGGTTGAATTGTGGTGGGGCTTAAAAGCCCATTTGATCTCTGAAATCCAGTTGTGTACCCCGGCTCTGTTATTTCTTAGTTCATATATTGTAAAGTTGGAGCATATTACTGTAGAATAATCAGGTAGTGTTCAAGCTACATCCCCAAAACTCGGTGTTAATCATATACTTCTTGTGCTTTGAAAACAAAATTGAAACATGTCGCTGCCAAACGAAGCCATATTCTCTGTTGGCGAATAACATACCTTTCACCACTTTGTTTCAAGGAGAAAAATATTCTAACACATCAAACTAAATAAATCAAAACAGACTTTTGTTAAGCCGAAACTTTGTTCTTTGACAGCTATTAGAAGTAAGAATCTAACAGTATGGAAGCTTAAATTATCGACGTGAACAAGATCAAAAGGCATCCAAAGCCAAAGCCAAACCCAAAATGCTCGTAAAATTCAATTCCGGAGATTGCTTTCACTTATTGAGTTTGTGTTGTTCTGGAAATAACTAAGGTCGGCATGAGAGATTGATGATTTCAGAACTAGATTTTATGATAGCAGAGGTCAGTTGTGCTTGAGAAGGCATGTAAACGTAAGACTGTAAATAAACTCCCCTTCAAGAAGCACAACAATAGCAGTTCTCTGCATAATTCAACAGTCATATGCAAGGACAATTTGGATTGGGCTTGGCTACTATTTAAGCTATTATTATTATTATTATAAGGGTGTTGATGTATGTTTCAAGTTTAACAAGTCATGATCAAGAAAATTTTGCACAACAACTATCACCAATCACGGTGCTTCCATATACAATTTCCTTGTAAAATCGCTATTTCAATATAACCAAAGCCACATGAATGCAGACTTCCCTGGTGACAATCAATATATTGTAGATAAAAAAAGGAAACATTGAATATGGATTAAGCTTTTCAATTTCAGTAGGCACTTGTAACGCAAAGAAAAGACAAAACGCAACTCAAAATTCAATAAAAGCCGTCTCTTGTTTTCACAAACACAATCGTCCCACTAAACCAGCACAAACCCCCAGACCAACAAATATAAATAATAAGGCACAGATTCAGAGAAGGATTTATGCAGATATTTCTGATTCTGAACAATGGAATAGCTACATACCCAGATGAACCTTTCAACAGAAACGGCATAAAGACTAATACAATACAGAACATCGGAGTAAATACATTTGTATAATTATCCTTGATATGATAATCGGTAAAAATAAAAATATACAGTATCAGATACGCACAACCCAAAAGAAGAAAGAATTTTAACTCAGAATCATCTTCTATTCCTCAATGCAGCTTAATTTACCACAATCACAACAATAGAAAACAACTCAGTTCTTTTCTCAGTTAAAAGCATCACACCTTCTTCTAATTTCTCCTCTTCTACCAGTCTTGATCCCATAAAGACTAAGCTTTTCCATGGCTCTAGCAAATGCCTTAAAGAACTGATTTTGATCCCTTGCGTACAGCTCAACATAAGGCCTTGTTCTTGCATCATTGAGCAATCCTTGATCTGATTCCAAAACCCCTAAGCCTTTAGGCAGATTCTGGAAATACAAGTTGTCAAACTTGTTTGGAGACATAATGTCATTAAACACGGACAAAGTTGGATTCTTTTGATAATCTGCACACGCTTTCTGCAAAGCCTGCGCAAATCTGGGATTGTAATGAGAATCATACTGAGGAGTTCTGCTGTAATTGTAAATATTGCCACTGAATTCTTTACAATGAGAGAAACCAATGGTGTGAGCGCCACTCAAAGCCACCACTTCCTGAACTGAAAAGTTTCTCTTTGCAAAGATCCCTATAATTTCAGACATGGGCATGGTCGGTCTTGGCAGATTGCCTTCAACATATGAAGCTTTCGAAATCCTCCCATCTTTCCTACCCAAGTAAACATTGTAGTAGGGTCCACCCACCATTTTTACAAGATCACGAGTTGCAACGGCGAGGACATCGGAGCAGGAAACGATGTTGGGACATTCAAGCTCGAGAGCAGTCTTGGCACGAGTGATGACATCGAATGCGTCACCGGGGAGAGAGAGATTGATGTCTGCGTCGCGTTCGGCTTTGTTGAAGGGAGTGGAGCTGATGAGAATGGAGGAGTCGCAGCCGTTGAGGAGACAGTCGTGGAAGAAGAGACGCAGGGTTGCGGCGGCGGTGGTGGGGCTGGTGATTTGCTTGTTAGTGATGGTTTCTTGCATGATTTTGTTGAATCCTGGACAGGATTTAGCGTAGTAGTTGATGCTCAGTCTTGATTCTGCGAGACATGCAAGAAATGAAAAGAAGATGAGAACGCTGAGAGACGGTGGTTCGGCTGCTTTTGCCATTTCGGAGAAGTTGCTGGTGTCTGCAAAGCTAAAGAAGAAGCGCTTTCGGCTAAAATAAGCACTTTCGTGAAGACAGTGGGGTAGATGCGGAGGGTTTCACCGATTTAAAAAAAAATGCAACTTCAATTTTACTAGTCCGCGTGCGAGACAGCGAGGAAGAAAATACTCTTCATCACCACCAATCACGGGAAAGACTGCTGCAAGAGTAAGGGGCTAGAATTATGGGAATTAATGTTACTTTTGGGTGGGATGATTATCAAATTCATCCTAATAGTTTGTAAAAGTAACAAATTAGTCCACAAGTTCACCGCTTTGTGCCAAATTCCATATCGAAGTTTGTTTAAAAATAGAAATTATAATTTTATCACACCCATTTAAAATAATTATACGTTATTTTGTTAAAAAATTACTATACTGTAATTAAATATTATATATTTAATTAAAAATAATATTTAAAATTAATATAATATAGAATATATTTAAAATTAGTGTATTTTTATTAAATTTTAAAAGTATAAGAATTAAAATTTTAATAAATATCAATTTATATTATTTATTTATTTTAATTATATTTAATATTTATCTACTCTATTTCATATTAATCGTAAATTTAAAATTCTAACACCTTAATTTCAAATTTATTTTTAATTAATCAATTTGAAAGGTATATGATAGTTGGCAATGGACTAATTTGACACAATGAACAATTCATACACTAATTTGTCATTTTTAAAAAATACAGGGATAAAAATGATAATAACCACAGCTAAATTGAACTGGGAACTCAAAGCTAGACTGAAAATTTTTAATTATATTATTCATAATAATAATAATAATAATACTGGGTGTAGTGGAAGCAAACTGGAAATGTGGAGGATGAGAGGTGAGGGTGGACCAGTAGCGTCGTGATCAGACGGTTTATCATTCGACGGCGTTTTAATTGAGATTTGTAATTGACATAATAAATTTACTAATAATTATTACAAAAGGAAACGGTTTCTTGGGCGCATATTTCGTCACTCACCACGTGAGACATCATGCTGTGCTTCCCCGCTCGCTCCTAACAAACCGTTAATTCGGACATTTATGAGTCTCCTCGTGTTCTTGTTTTGCGCGAATCACTATTATAATATTACATAAATAATATAATAAAATTATTTAATTAATAAACAAATTTATATATTAATAATTAACATAAAAAATTAAAATAAATTTTTTATTACATTAATTAAAAATAAATTTTAATTTTTTATTTATTATTAATAAATAATTTTATTATATTATTTATATTAATATGATAAGATTATTTTATTTAAAATTCTATTAGTTAATATTTAATATGTTAAAATTTGAAATTTATGTTATTAAAAATTTAAATAAAATAATTATGATATAATTAATGTGATAAAATTAATCAATAAAAAAAATTTATTTATTAATAAAATAAATTAAATTAATAATAATATTTAAAAATTAAATATAAAATAAAAAAAAATTATAAAATTTTATAAATTTTTATTTATTATTAATTAATTAATTTTTTAAATTAAGTGGCCTCGATTATGTCAATAATTTAGATAATCTTACCTAATTCTTTGTTTAATAATATATTACTGGGGTTGATAATTGAGGTAGAGGAGAATTTGTTTACCTTACGTGCAAGTAATAATGACATTGATGAAATTGCATGAAAGAAAATTGACCCAATTATAGGAGTAGTCTAATTCAATTTGAAAAACCAGGAGATACCGTGGCTGGTCAAGAAGGGATTCAAAAGATTTCAAACGCAGGCCTCAGCTTTTGTTTTCAATTACAATCATATCACCCTTCAACAACTTAACATCTTTTACTTTGATGTTTTGATAATTATGTCCCATATTCCTTCCTGGAAATGTCGGTGCAAGATCTTCAAATGTTACTGCCATGTGTACTTGGTGGATATAGACAAAAAAAACCAGACTGTTGACAGAAGTTTTGAAGTGCGCTGACACCACGAAAAGTTCATTGCTAGAAGGGAAAAGCAAGAGGATTAGGCTTTGCTTTTTAAGTGCACGTGCAAAATGGTCCCATACCCATATGAACAACTTATTAAGCTTGGCTGGTGACTTCTTTGGTTGTTCCATTTGAATTTCAAAACAGCTCATTTTCTTCGTATTCTGTCAACAGATACACAGCTAGAAACTTTCCTATTTTATTATCCCACAAATGATCCCACCAAAGATAAGGTTTAAAATTGTTAAAGATGATCAGTTATTCCAAGCCAGAACTATCATCAAGAAGTAACCTTTTTAAGACTAAAAAACTTATAAATTCACAGCAAGAATATATGAATAAATTTTTAGAATTAATTTATTCTATTTCTAGTGTGTTTTTGTATTCAAAAACCATCTATGAATTACAAGTTTTCAGGCTTTTATTCGTGCTACAACAAGAATTATCTACTATAACAGAAAGTGGTTAAACAACTAAGATGCCAGCTCATCATTCCTATTACCCTTGCTTCTGCATTCAGTTTTCTTCCATTCTGCTTCAGCCATCAAACTTTTCAAAAATACCCAGAACATTGAGAGAATTTAAAGCACAGATCCACAAATCTCCACCTTAATTTAAATTCTCCATGATATTAACTCTGTTTAAGACTTAAGCTTCAATCCAATGTAACAAGAAACTACTTTATCAGTCTCTGTTATTTACATTCGTCAAATTTATCAACTTCAAACAATATTCAAACTTCTTGCTAGTAACTGCCTTGGTCAACATGTATGCAGAATTCTTAGAGGTGTAAACTTTATACACTTTGACACCACCACTTGCCAACACATCTCTAATATAATGAAATCTTACATCAATATGCTTAGTTCTCTCATGATGAGATTGATGTTTTGTCAATGATATATCACTCATGTTATCACAAAGCAATTCTACTGAATCAAGCTTTACTCCAAGTTCAGCAACCATACCTCTTAACCATATTGCTTCCTTAACTGAAGTAGTTAAGGCTATGTATTTTGCTTCAGTTGTTGACAAGGCCATTACATGTTGTAAAGAGGATTTTCAACTAACTACACAATTAAATAATGAAGATGAATCCTGTCAAAGATCTTCTTTTATCTACATCTGCAGCATAGTCAGCATCCACAAACCCCTTCATTTTTCCTGTACTTTCTGGTGACTTCTCAGAAACCAACATGCAGTTCAAACTCCCTTTTATATACCTCAGTATCCATTTTACTACTTCCCAATGAGACTTACCAGGATTACACATGAATCTGCTAACTACACTCAATGCATGTGCCAAATATGGTCTAGTGTTCACCATTGCATTCATAATACTTCATACAGCATTAACATACGGCACCTTAACCATAACCTTCCTTTCTTCATCAGTTTTTGGTAATTGATTAACTGATAAGTTAAAATGTGTAGCAAATGGAACTGACATTACTTTTGCATCCTTGATGTTGAATTTACACAAAACTTTCTTTAGATAAGTCCCTTGAGATAATAACAACAAACCATCTGATCTATTTCTTATTATATCCATTCCTAAGATTTTCTTTGCAGTCCCCATGTCTTTCATATCAAACTTTGAGCTTAACTGACTCTTAATTTCATAAATCTCACTCTTCCTTCTTGCTGCAATCAGAATGTCATCTACATACACAAGTAAGTAAAGTCTTTCTTCCATATTGTCTCCTCTGAAATATACACATCCATCATACTTACTTCTATTAAAACCTTGGTCTAACAAAAAACTGTCAAACCTTAGATTCCATTATCTGGATGATTGCTTCAGTCTATATAATGACTTCTTAAGAAGACAAACTTTCTCTTCATCATCTTTTTTTACAAAGCCTTCCGGTTATAACATACATATTTATTCATTTAAATTTCCATAGAGGAAGGCAATTTTGACATCCATCTGCTCCAATTCAAAATCAAAAATATCCATTAGAACCAAAAGCACTCTTATAGATACATGTCTGACCACTAATGCAAAAACTTCATTGAAATAACACCTTCTCTTTGAGAGAACCCTTTAGCTACAAGTCTTGCTTTGAACTTTAGTCTTTGACCAATATTTCTTGCCTCTTCTCTTTTGAATATCCATTTGCAGCCAACAATTTTCTTGTCAGTTGGCTTAGCTTCAAGCTCCCAAGTTTGGTTTTTAAGTAGTGATTTCATTTCATCTATCATAGTTGAATACCATTTTGCTGCTTTAGAAGATTTCATAGCTTCTTCATAAAACTTTGGCTCTGAACTTATGAGTTAACTTTCTGTATTAAAGGCATATGTAATTAAATTAGCATAGCCATATCTCTCAGGAGGCTTTACGTTCTTTTTAGCTCTATCTTTAATCAGTTCACAATCATGAATATTACATTCTTCAGTGATTGCATTTGAGACTTCATCTTCTTGGTGTAACTACTTGAGTTTCCTTTCACCAACCTCCACCTCAAGAACTGTGGTATCAATGAATGTTTTAAAGCTTAACAGTTCCACAGTAGAAGCCTTCTTATCATTCATGTCTTCTATCTTATGAAACTTAACATCTCTACTTATGATACACCTGTTAGACTTGCCATCACTGCACCATAATTTGTATCCTTTGACCCCCCTTTGGATAGCCTATGAACACACCTTTTATTGCCCTTGCATCCAATTTACCTTGATTCACATACGCATATGCAGTAGATCCAAAAATTCCAAGATGACTAAGATCAGGTTTATGACCAGTCCACATTTCCTTAGGAGTTTTAAATCCTATTGTTAAGCATAGACATCTGTTTAATAAATACACAACTGTTGAAACTGCTTCTGCCCAGAAATCCTTTGATAATCCAGCACTTATTAGCATGCATCTTACCCTTTCCATGATTGTTCTATTCAGTCTCTCTGCAACACCATTTTTTTAAAAAGTATACCTTACTGTCTTATGTCTCAAAATGCCTTTATTTTTACAGAATTCATCGAATGATTTGCTACAAAACTCCACGCCATTATTTGTTCTTAAAACATTAATCTTCTTGCAAGTTTGATTTTTAATAAGTCTCACTCATTCTATAAACCTTTCCAACACTTGATCTTGGTTTTCAATATGAAAATCCAAACCTTCCTAGTAAATCATCAATAATTGACAGAAAATACCTAACACCTCCCAATGAAGCAACTTATGAAGGTCCCCACAAATTAAAATGAAGATAATCTAACCTTTCTGTAGTATTGTGATTACTAGTCTGAAATTTAATCTTATGATGCTTGCCTAAAACATAGCTTTCATAGAATTTAAGAGAACTTAAAGAATTACAACCAAGCCCCTTGCTTCCTTAATTCCTCCAAGCCTCTTTCACCCAAATGTTCTAGTCTTAGGTGCAACACCATTGCAGAATTCATTTTACTACCATTTATACTTACTATTTCACCAGCTATTGTATTCCCTATTAAAACATACAGGCTATTCCTTTTAATTCCCTTTAACAAGACTAAAGAACCCTTAATCACTTTAAGAACCTCTCCTTTAGCCTTAAATGTACATCCAGCCTTATCAAACATTCCTAAAGACAAACAAATTTCTCTTTAAATCCAATACATAGCTTATATTCTATATGACCTTATGACTGTTATCTTGAAGTTTAAATCTCACTAATCTAATTCCTTGTATCTTATATGACATATTGTTTTCCATCAAAACTTTGACTTCATTAAACATACTAAATAAAATGAACAAAGTTTTAATAGGACACATATGAAATGTACAACCAGAATCCAAGATCCACTCACCTTTATGATCAACATCTGAGGTTGTTGGCAAGAAGGCATTTTTGAAATCATCTCCAATTACCATTGCAGCATCTGCTTGGTTTGATGAATGTCCTTCTTTTTTCTTCTTTTGTCTTTCAGGGCAATTCTTTCGAAAATGACCTTCTTTATGACAGAAGAAGGATTTAAGCTTCCTTTCCTTTGAACTTGATCTTGAATTAAACTTGCCTTTTAGTTCTTTCTTGTCTTGCTTGACTCTTGCATTTAATACCTCTGAGACTCCATAATCTTTATGATCTGCTTTCTTACTCAGCTCTTTAGAACTCAATGCCGACTTCACATCATCTATGGTGACTGTATCTCTGCCACAAAGGAGAGTTTCCACAAAATGCTCATAACTTGAAGGCAAAGATATCAACAACATCAAAGGCTGATCCTCATCTTTGAATTTTATGTCAATGGTTTCAAGATCCAAAATAATCTTGTTAAATGCATCAAGATGTTCTTTAAATGACCCACCTTCCTCTAAACGAAAAGCATACAATTATTTTTTCAAATACAATATGTAAGCCAAAGATTTTTTCGTATACTTGGACTCAAGCTTGCTCCAAAGACCAATTGCTATGGTTTCTTTTAAAACCTCTCTCAAAACCCCATCTCCCAATGACAAGACCAGAGCACTGTGAGCTTTCTTTGAGATCACTTTCTTCTCGTCTTCTAAAAGTTCAGGTGATATACTTGATTCTTCAAGTAATGCCTCTTCCAACCCTTCATGCACAAGATATGCCCTCATCTTCATTTTCCACAAATTAACATCGTTCTGTCCTGTGAATTTCTCAATTGAGAACTTAGTTGATTCCATTTTTTATGATTCTTGAATCTTGCTCTGATACCAGTTGTTGAAGATGATCAGTTATTCTAAGCCAAAACTATCACCAAGAGGCAACTTCTTTAAGACTAGAAAAATTGTAAATTTACAGCAAGAATGTATGAATGAATTTCCAGAGTTAATTCACTCTATTTTCTGGTGTGTTTTTGTATTCAAGAACTGCCCATGAATTACAAGTTTTCAGGCTTTTATTCGTGCTACAACAAGGGTTATTTGCCATAACAGAAAGTGGTTAAACAGCTAAGATGTCAGCTTATAATTCCTATTACCCCTGCTTCTGCATTCAGTTTTCTTCCATTCTGCTTCAGCCATCAAGCTTTTCAAAAATACCCAGAACATTGAGAGAATTTAAAGCACAAATCCACAAAAACAAGCATACATACTCATTTGAAATATCAATATGAAAAGATGTCATTGCACACGTAAAGAATGCAGAGTTTTTTCTTGAATGATCAAGGCAAATTTTATATCATTCTACGCAAGGCTCAGACTGAAATGCATTCTGCACATTCATAGTTTTCCATCTGATACTTAAATCATATATCAACGATGAGTTTATTTCAGTTTAGTTGCAAGCTCACCTGTTGTAAAGTTCATTCTTCATGAATTCAGTGAGGTTTGAGTTACAAAATGTGTCCATAGTTTCTTCATACTCTTTCCACCACTGCATAATGCTGCTTCCTTCCCAGAAAATATTTCGAGATACTGCATAATTATTGATCTGCTCCATTACGTACTCTTCGACCTTAATCAAATTCCTTCCTGGCAATTCTCCCCCTTCTTAGCAACTTGCATTGAATCAAAGCTTCTTCCACATATGCCCAAAAGCAAGAATCCACAGTTAAGCTGGCAGAAACCTTCTGTTTCTTTGCTTCAACTGGACTCCTTGCGGGTTTTCCTGCTTCCTCTAGCCATTTCCCCCCCCACTGTCTGTAATGTCGAGATCACCCATGATTTTTGTAGTCTGCTAGACCTTTGTCGTTGAAGTACTCAAAAATGTCAAACTGGTTTAGCCATTCTTCGATAATTCGTCCCAGCATACAGCCACCGCGACCTGGACGATGCTTCTTCCTTCTGAAGCATTTTCTCTACTTTGGCAACCATTTTCCCCCGGTAATGAGTGAGGTATTTCTTGAACTTAACTTCCGTGTTCTTTAAAAATCTCTCATTCTCATAACTATCATAGTAGTCTTTGTTTTCAGGCTTGGAGTCCTTCTTGTACCACTCCAGGTATGCCATATATATCTTCGTGTCATTCAGTTTCTTAGATGGATCAAATACCATCTTCCTTTTCAAAACACAATTCATTTCCCATTTCTCCATCTTCGCAGTCAGTACTTTGATGTTGCTGTTTGCTGTCATCAATTACAATGATGTAGCCAGAAATTAGACATTTAGAGTACTTGCAAGGAACATGTTACAATGCCACAGAAGGAAGGTTTCCGTCAGTTATAAAACAGTTTTCACTCCTGAATTATGCTTAACCAAAAATTTTTGCACGAAAGAAAGGTGATTACATGACAAACTAATTTGAGAGGTGAAAAGAAACAAAATTTTATGGCCCGTCTTCTCTTCACCCCGCTGGCTTTCAATTGCAAAACCATCCCTATTCGATGTGAACAGTTAATCAATGCACCAAGCTGAGAAATTCCCATGAAGAGTACAATTGATTTGAGATGCTACGCGATCTCCGCATAATCTACTATGCGCCATTATTCATGAAGGTTTTGATTTCCTGGTACTTCTGAGCCTATTGCCACTAATACTTTGGATACTGCTTCTGGGTTCTCAAGACAACTACATCCATATTCAGAACACGAGAAATGTACCAAAAGGCTTGTAAGCAAAAGTTGGGGAATCAACTTCCATGACAGTAGGGTTGTGGGGCAAAATAAACAATCTCGGTACTAAGTCTTGGTTTGCAGAGACAGCGAGAATTCCATGTTAACTGTTGCGGCACAGCTTCTTGTAAGCTTTTGTCGCCAATACGAGGCGCGCCAAAAGTGATGAAGAGCAGGCGCTTGGCTCCTGGATGATTAATGCTTCTAAGTAGCCGTCAAGTGAAAAGAGAAGCAACGTATGCTCCCAAAGAATGTTCAGTAACAATTATCGTAATCGAACTGCCAAACTGCATTAGGTACGTTATCATGAACTACTTCGTAGAAACATAAACCTTCATCTACCGTGTACTTCTACCGAGCAACATAAC
This sequence comes from Xylocarpus granatum, assembly GCA_019650275.1. Lineage (NCBI taxonomy): Eukaryota > Viridiplantae > Streptophyta > Magnoliopsida > Sapindales > Meliaceae > Xylocarpus > Xylocarpus granatum. The sequence continues at coordinate 173,375 of BNST01001141.1, forward strand.
TAACACCAAAAAATACTCGTCTTTCTAGACATTTTGGCTTAAGATTGAGTGCAGTATCTAATTTGTTATATACAAGTAAATACAAATGATATATTGTGAGGTCAGGGAATGCAGGAATCAGGCTTAAGGACGAATTGTAAAATAATGAATTGGGCGCATAAGCTGAGCTTCATAAATTCCATTAGTGCCATCAAATATTTGGTATCAGAGCCATACATTTAGTAACTGAGAAAGTCACTGCAGAAGATCATCTACTCTCAAACTTATTGCAGATCGACGTGAACTAACTAACATAAGTTCGCACAGACACAATTTAAAACGTTATGGGCACTTAATTTTGTTTCCATGGGTGGTCATGTCAGTGTAGCACTTGCCGCACATCTCTCTGTTGCCATAAGTTCCCGGTGGAACACATTTACACCTGCCACAGCATGTAATGCAAGCTCTAGCACACACGTTCTTCCTTGAATGTACTTTGCATCTCGCTGCACATAGTGGAGAGCAATCTGCACATAGAGAAACCGACAGAAAGTATATTAAAAATAAGAATTAAAAAAAGAACCACCCAAAAAATTTCACATTTAAACTTGCGTTACTGCGGGGAAGATATGTATATATATGTTTTACCCTTTATAGTCCTGACTACAGGCATCGGTGGAGCAGCTGGTGAAGGAACTCTAGGCGGCGCAGGAGCAGTTTTGGGTGGGCTCACTGGAGGTGGTGTCGTTATAGGTGGCATCCCTGGGGGTGGTGGGGTTGTTTTCGGTGGCTTCACTGGCGAAGGGGGCGTAACTGTGGGCGATTTCACCAGTGGTGGTGGTGTAGTGGGTGGCTTCATTGGTGGTGATGAAGTTGTTTTGGGTGGTTTCAACGGTGATGGTGTAGTAGCGGGCGGTTTCACCGTTGATGGTGGTGGTGTTGTTATGGGTGGTTGCACCGGCGGTGCGGGTGTAGCTGCGGGTGGCTTCACCGGAGCCTTAGAAAGAGCTGGTGCTGGTACAGGGACTTTGGGGTGAGTATCCTGCGCCTGTCACATCCCACGTGGTTAGTGAAGGGGAATCCAAACTAGGCTATAAACTTTGGATTAGTAGGCGCACATTAGGTTACAAAATCTAACAATGCCGTCATGATCTCTGATCTAGCTACTATAAGTAACTACTTGGGACAAAAGTTCAGCCATTACAGAAATGGTAATCATCTAGTAAACTCCAAACAACACTGATCTAGCTACTGTAAGTAAAACCAGAATGGAATGAACTACTTTTTCTAGTAATGACATTCTATAACTGAAGCATGGTATTTAATATAAATCTAAATAAAAGAATCCATTATTATACTGTAAACAACAATATTGTGACAAAACATCAGTTTTGAGTGTATAAGTTGAGCTTTTATTTTGTTTCTACCACATTTAACATCATGAACCAAGCAAGAGAACTGAGATACAAACACTGTCTACAAAATACCTTCTCCAGCTCATATGTCTCCCCATTGTTACACGAAACCTACCACAAAAAAAACAACATATTAAGACATCAACCAAGACAGTGGTCTGAGTATTAAATTTTTAGAGGAGGAGACAGAGAGCCATACTTTTGTAGTGACCACAAGCAAAGCAGCCAACAGAAACAGAGCAACTCTGAAAGCCATTGGAAGACCAAACCCGGAAAGAAATCAAGTTGAACCAAGAGCCTTCTTGGTACAGGTGCTTTAAGCAGAAGCAACTTTGTCTTCATGTGAAAAGGTGATTTTTATAATTCCCAGCTGGCGGTGGTTCAATGAATGCACCATGCCAGCTTCACCAGATCACTCAGAACATCACTTGTGGCTAGCATTTAAAAACCTGAGACTTTTGTCTGCTAAATTAGCATATCTAGTAATACTACTCATCGCATGATAATATTATTTTATTAACCGGCATCCGAGGCTTGTCCTTCAATACTTGCGACATACGATATTATGTTCGGTAATTTCACTTCTTTTCAGTGAGGACAATACGGTGTTCTCGTCTTTTGTCCACCGTTTCCTTGGCAATGCCATTCTACGAACAGACCAGAAAATTCCACGTTACTCCAAATGGGGATTGTGTGACCGGTTACCAAAAGATGATGATTGTTCAGGTAATTTTCTTGTTAACTACACGACAGAAGCAGCGGTATATACCTCGCATAGTTTTGACACATCACCTGAAACCATAGCCTTACTTGCAGCTTGAAGACTGACCAATACCAACTTTTTAAGTAAAATCTCACCTGCCATATTAATTATAAATTTATTGCACAGTTCTGGGTTTTGTTCAAAACACATTTTACAGTACGCACGTATGTATTAAAATGGGATTTGAATTTTGAATATATACACGTTTTAAAGCAACGCCTGGAAACAGACAATTGCGTTGCTTCAAGAAATGGGACATTGGGACCGTCCGCTCTCATATTTCCACTTACAAAAGATAGATCCAATCCTTCACTGGGTAGAAGTAAAACTGCAATGTAAACCAAAAGTATTTTGTTTTGTTCTCCAGGCGAAAATATCAGCAACTCTTTTATTTATATTGATCTTAATTGTTTTTATTTTGTATTGTCCCAAAGAAAAAGTTACGGAGATTGCCTGCAATAAGAGAAAATATCTTAGCAGCAGTACAGTGAGCAGGAGCCCAGCTTTGGACCACTGCTTAACTTGCAATGATACCAAACAAAGGTAGAACAAATTTAATGGCATGCTTGTGTAACCAAAACCTGAATCCCAATTTTCATGGCCAGGAATTTTCAAGTTTCAAGTTTTCCGGTTCAGTGCCACCACCCATTAGCCGGGTGGTGCTCGCACCCTAAAAGCGAAGGTTGGAGCTTTCACTTCCCTCAAAAATCGTCATTGCGAGCTTAGATATCCGGCTAGAACTTGTCTCAACAGACGCCCCCTAAAAACAGTGTATAGACATGTGAGTTGGAACCAAAATGACTTCATATAGAACGGCTCCTGCAGATTCTCGACTAAAAAGAGTGTCAAAAGTCCCAAAACAAAAAACAAGTTTCTGGCTTGCTTACTGCTTTGACAAAACCTTATACTCAATGGAACCAGGAGAAACTCCCATCAGAACAAATCACTGCACAGTAACCACCAATACGTAAACAATCTCAAGCATAAAGAAGGGCTTCAGAGTTTTAATAATGAAATAATACAATTTCATTGATGCAACTAGCCGGAACAAAAAATACAGCGAGTGAAATACAATTTCTTGCGAACAAATGCCTAGCCAAAGCCAAGATTTTGTGAAAATGGAATAGAAAGATACACATTTTCTCTCCATTTTTTTTCCCTATTGAACCATTAAAAATCATCATCGCTGTATAGACAATAACTTCCTCCTCATCCTCAAGTTCAATGTTTGAAACTTGAAGCCTGAACCCCGTATGGTCTCAACCAAATTGGCAGCCACTCCAGTAGATTGCACCATCGTTTGTTTCTTTAACTAGGCAAAGAGAAAAAAATGGTAACTATCCATATTTAGACAGAAGATCCATTCATAAACCAAATATAGAAAATATCAATCAAGCATTCGATTTCTCTCTTTTTTTTTCTTCAAAAATAATTATGGATGCCTGGCCAGAATAAATAAACTCTACATAAGCAAAAGAATGAAAGAACTTAATCATATTAATTGTTTTTCTATATTTTGTGATTGGAGAATTCACATAATTTTCAAGAGATGACCCAAGATTTAACAGGAAGTGAATTGCAATCTTAAGTTTTTAATATCACATCCTATATAACGGGAGACTCATACACAGCCCCTCAACAGTGGCAATACCCTCAAGGACTTGAACCTTCAGATCGGTGATTCACTCAGTTCCCTGCAAATGAAAACAAGAACGAGTAATTTCTAAGCTCACAAAACTAGATCTCATTCTTTCTACATGATACACTAACGGAGTTCTCACTATGGCAATGATTGAGTATTAATTCTAAAACAGATAAGTGCAAGACAAAACAGGCTCCCTCAGATTCTTCGTCAAAGTAAGAATAGAGATTTGGTAAAAATTATGGAATTAGATTCAAACATCGGAGAGGTTCTTCACCATAGCTCCCCACAAAGGGTCTCGACCAAACCCTCGCCTTTCATCCTCTGAAGGCGCATACATATTTCCAGACAAAAGCAGCATTAATAACCCAATTACAATGACAGCTGCTGGGATCCGATTCCAGCAGTGACCACTAATTAAAAAAAAATCAAAAACTGTTCCACATTCAACCATTACGTGAATTGTATAGCCAATATCAACTTGTCTACTTAATATCAAACACTAGATTAAAATTTGAGTTTAATCTTACCAATCTCAGTTATCTGTTAGTCCTTGGCCATGCAATAGGTTATTGTTTTATATTCGGTTGAAAATCAATCTCCACAAGTACGGAAAACTCAAATGGGTATTTTATACAAAAACTAATTTATTGTCAAGATAAACTTTAAAATTAGCAAGAACGCAGCGCAACTTTCATTTACAAAGAAGTGGAAGTCCTTTCTTTTCCATTGCCACTGTATAACAGTGAATTCTTTATCATGATACAAGGATAAAGAAATCAAAGGAAAACACTTGCCAAATTGCAGATACTCGCAGATAAAATAGATTTTAGGGACAAATTATTTTACCTGTAAGGCCTCGGTCACATCAAGAATAGCTGTTTCATTCATTGTTCCATCTGCCTTCACACACACAACAGCCAAGTATTAGTAATCTATTAAGCAAAATATTTAAAAGAAGCATAACATTTCCAAAAGAAAATGAACCAACATAATGACTTATCTGGTACCTTTAAGACCACAGTTTTGTAAAGCAAAATGTAAGTACGTAAAAATGACAGTAGACTTGTGAATCAACAAGATTCAACACACACATCAAAACACGACAATAAAAGGAAACAAAATAAAGGGCCAAAAAGAAAACTCAATAAACATGATGACAATTAAGTAAAAAACATCAAATCTCTCACAATATTGCAACATTTCTGGAAAATCGCCCATTTAAATATTTATCTATTCTTATTGCAAGAGGAATGCTGCACTTAAAATGCACTGAAAAAGCCTGCTATGGGCATAATTTCCGCAATCATGTTTCAGAAAACAACCTTAATGCAAGTAAGAACCAACAAAAACAAATCTTCCCTCAAGTTCCAAAATTATAATCCGTAACAACCAACAGCAAGTCTCGACAGAGAACCTTGAAGAACATGGTGAGCTTGTCTGAAGGAGAGACAAGAACAGGAACAGAATCAGGTTGTTGTTAATCCACTGCCACTGTTTCTTCCCCTGCTTCCATTTCTTGCTCTGTAACGAAGTTTTTCTCTTCACCAGACCTCAGTATTCTCATTCCACGACAACCACTCTTCTTCCTGCTGCTTTGCATTGTCAATTTGGAATGAAAATGGAAGTTCGTCATGGGAACTGTCAACGAATGTGAAGGAACTATCTTGCAAGAGTGAAGTTTGGTCATATAACTATTGCGTAGCGTTAAAGATAACGAAACTGTAGCCATTTTTTGAAGTGCCCTTGGGTTGTTTCGGTTCTGGGTTGAGAGGAAAGAGACCCTGCAACTTATCATCTGAAAACTTGCTGTGTATTCGATCTTCCAATCCCACAACTAAATAAGATTAGTCTACCGTGTGATTGATTATTCATTAGCATCTTAAGTTGTAATATTTTTGAGGGGAGTAATAACAGCAAAGCCTGTGAACATTTAAAGTTTTACAACCAAGGACATATTTATCCTTTGTTAACAAATAAGCCCCTAACCAATGACCACTCCGAACGAGTGAGTGTCTCACATTTTTTGTAATCTTTTATTTTAATAATTGATGAGAACATTTTCATGTCCCTTACATTGAGAGAGAAAAAAATTTTAATTTTTATGTTATAAATCATAAAATTTTATCAAAAGAATAAAAAATGGTAAAAAGTTCTAATTTCACTCGCATCAAAATTAAAAACAATTCGATATATGTTTATATAACATTCAAAAGAAGCAAAAAATATACCAATTTGTATTTAGCATGTTTAATATAAGCAGAATAATTTAAATTTTAACAAGCATAAAGACCAAGTAAAAACACAAATGTCATTTGATTTTCTTGGCACACCAAAGGGCTCTGCAACTTTGTAATGGAGACAATTAAATGAAAGTTCAAGCTTTCCTGGCAAGAAACATTACATGAATATGAATATTGATCATCCAAGGGGCATGCCCTTCACACATATATCATGGAATTAATCATGTATGGCAATAATTGCAGCAGCACACCCAGCTTGACTCTTGTTGTAGTCCAACAAATTCTATACATGCATCTGTAAAGTCTGCATTTTATCAGACACCAATGTGTTTGTTTGTACATATACCCGATCAATCCTATCTAATGTGTACATTTGCAGTTAGCCCAAAATGGTTCAGGTGGTATGAATGCATAAATCGGCATGAATCAAAATATGTAGGAAGAATTCCTATCTTAGAGGAAGTCTAAATAATTTAATCAGTAAAGAATCTTGTGATAGGAGAGAGGCTCGATTCATCTTAAAATACAAGGTAAATCTGACTGCAGCAGAGGATTCTTTTCAAACTTCATCTGAAAGTTGTGGGATCCTCAACCGACTGCCATTCATAGATCTCACCTAACTGGTAATATCTTCAGTAACATGGCAAGGTTATAAGACTTGAAGTCCTTACCGTAACACAAACTCATGTCCAGAGCCGTTTTCCCATCCTGAAACACAGCGAAACAGCAATACCAAATTCAAAGTTTGCTACATATAGAGAAACAAATCTTTAGTGCTCACCATAAAAAAACTCATAACAGTAAGATGTGAAGTAACAATATAAGGCAATCACGAACTCAGCCAGCATTCCACACACTCTTACAACGGTCCTCACATTTATTTAAATAGATTTATTTCCTTAAACAAGTACAAAGGCTATCCTATATCAGTAAGTCAATGATATAAAATTAAAAAGAGGAAAAAAGTGACTTTTTTGCAATTTCAGCAATCTACTGAAACATATAGTTTTACAAAATTTACCTTGTTTTTTCTCGTCTTATCAGCACCATTGATTAACAGAACTTTTGCCATGTCTCTGTTTCTACTTTGTATGGCAATGTGCAATGGAGTCCATCCTTCCTATATAAAAGGCTTGTAAACAAGCAAGGAGATATAATAAGATGAATAAGATCTAGGGATAGGAAAATTCAAGTAAACTCACATTATCTGCAACGTTGACATCAACTTTGTACTTGATTAATAACTTCACAGTCTGCATGGCACCAACTTGAACTGCATAATGAAGAGGAGTAGCTCCATCCTGTTATCAAGACAAACAGATAAACCCACAGCTCTTATTCAATACCTATCTATACAATGCTGGAAGAATTCTGTAACGTAAGCTTTATTCTCACCCGATCTTTGACATGTGGGTTTGCACCTTTTCGTAAGAGATGACTAATTACAGCTTCCTTTTTACCAATAATAGCCTTATGAAGAGCAGTGAGACCATCCTGTTTCACCACATGAACCAACATTGATTGCCCAATAGTTTTATTAAAAAAAAGAAGTAATTAGAATACGAAACAGAAATAGGAAAAAGAAAAATCACTGAATATATAGGCATACCTTGTCAACACTATCTATATCGAGTCCATCGTCAAGTAGCTTATCCATAAAAGGTATCTGTGCTGATAGTGCAAGAGTCTGCAGTGGCTTCCATTTCACCTGAATGATGGAGTACAACTTAATTATCAAAACTCAATCTCTCTGTCAACCAAAAAAATGTTGTAGTTTGCTGCCTCCCAAATGACTCCACCAAGTGGTATGTAGTTGAACAAAATCTCTCATTAAGAATTGCAAGACAGAAGTGATAATAAGCAAGAGACTGTTGTCATTTGTGCATAGAACAGAAGCAAGAAGTTCGTAAGTTAAAAACAGAACTACTACAAACTATTGACAATTTACAGTTGAAATTTTTCCAAGGTTAGGAGTGGCATTCTGTTGCAAAATTGCTCTTTCTTCTGGTCCCAGGAGCTGTTCAACTTCTGCAACAAATAAAAAAAAAGAACTTATACAAAGTAATCTTACATTTACTAAAAAGCCAAGAGCAGACAAATCATAAGCTTTTATGGAGGGAAAACAAGGATATGTTATGACTGTGTTACATAATAAAAGACAACAGCTGGCGGTGAACTCAAAACTAATCAATACAACTGTTGCAGAAATAAACACCACAGAGACAAGTGAAAAAAAGAATTGATGCTACGTTTCACTTTGCAATTCGTACACACTAAACCAGTTGAGCAAGCAGACATAGACATGGGGCTGGGGCATAACCTTCTTTATGGCTACTAAGCACTTATTCCCATACACCGTCTAATGATTAAAAGTTTTACACACATATTTTTCACCCAAGAGGAAAGCTTTGTATCCTTCTTCCATTAATCAAGCATTGAAAACTCTACAAGATATCCAAGACTTATTTCCCAAAACATCAATGCAGATTAAGAAACAGGAATAGGATAATAGAAAACGAAGACAAAACAACTATGTCCAACTCAAAACATTTCCACTTAAAACAATAAACGTGAAACGCAAGAACTAAAAGAGATATCAAACTACACCGAGCATATTAAAGAAAACCAAATACCTTTCACAAGATCCTCCTCATACTTGCTTGTTGTCGCAGACTTATTCCCAATTCTACCTTCCTCCCAATCACTCCCAAAATTCAAATCATTTTGCTCCATTTCCTCCTCATCATCGTCATCGTCATACTCACTACCTGTTCCATCATCCGGTTCCTCCCAATTTCCCATCTCGGTCTTCAACAAAGCTTCATGCTTGGACTCCACCAGACAATTCTTCTCCGTCATCGAGTATCTCTCACTCGCTGACAATCCAAAACTTCTCTTTCTTGAACTACCCGAAACTTTACACATAATGGTTCCAAAAAACCTGAGACTCAACGCAGGCAGAGGAACAGCGGTGGGTAACCCATGTACATAACAATTCTTTACAGCAAAAGTCACCATCTTTTTCTACCAATCTTCAGATGTTCATAAAAAAACAAAACATATACTTTCAACAAATAACTCCAAGAATTACCCACATAAGGAAAGAATTGTCACCAAGCTTACTTCTTGTAGAGATAATCACAGCACATAAAAGTATCAAAACCCGAAAAAAAAAGCCTTAAAACCCCGCAAAAATCTAGACATTTTACCTGCTGGCAAGGTAGAAGTTACGCTTGGGAAGCAGAAAGTAGGCCGCAAAAGTGAAGCACTCCGAGATATTGAGAATGCTTCGTCTTACGGCTCAACGTAGACGGCCCAAATTTTTAATATCCCGCCCACTAAATGAGCCTGATTTGTTTGGGTTTCCTCGTGCTTGCTTTCGTAGACAGTTATAATTTTTTGCTTTTTCACAAATAAGCACACACCTTTCTCATTTATAACAAATAAGTCCCTCATCTGGTGAATACTGTTTCTCAAAATTCTGTAGTATGTTTTTTTTCTCTCTTTTCTTTAAAAAAAAATATAAGTTCTGTGTGTGTGTATACACGGCTCAACGTGAACGGCCCAAATTTTTTTAATATCCAGCACACTAAATGGGCCTGATTTGTTTGGGTTTCCTCCTGCTTGCTTTCGTAGACAGTGGGCTTCAATTTGTGAACATGTTGTAAGAACAGACATGTCTGTATAGGTTTTTTGCTTTTTCACAAATAAGCACACACCTTTCTCATTTATAACAAATAAGTCCTTCCCTCATCTGGTGAACACCATTCCTCTCACACATAGGTGAATATATGTGTGTGTATGTGTATAGTGTTATATGTAATTTCATCATGTTAAAATGATCATTTCATAAATTAATGTAAATAAAAATCATATATTTGTTTTTCCAATTTATATGGCATACATGTTCAGTGTTTTTTTTTCTACAATAATAAGGAAAAACAAAAACAAAAAATAAAAATACAGATTTTGTGATTTCTTATACACATTTTGTAATGACTGAATAATGTAACAGATAATAAGAATTGCCCAAAAATAACCAAAATTGGGTGAGTGGGGAAAGCGGAGAATTGTGAAAACAAGGAAGAAATAGTTCTCATCTATAGGGAAACAAGGATAAAAATAAACCCAACTCATTTTTACGAAAATATCACTATAATGCAACCTATTTACAGAATAATGACTCAAATTCTGTTTATATAACCTTTGGGGTTTAAAAAAAAAGAAAAGAAAGAAAGAAAGATATACTACATTCCTGACCATCCTTTCTGTAGGAAAGTATACCAATGTCTGCTACTCGAAAAAGACTTTCTGGGATCGAGCTGCTTCGAAGACTTCAGCTGCTCTGCAGATGAAAGAAAAATCATCAGTGTCAGTAGTCCATGGGAGGACAGGAACAAGAGAGTTTTTCACAATGAAGAATGAATCTTTCTTTGAGTATAGCAGTATGCAGGAGATGGTACCAAAAATTTACGAGGCTGACAAGAATCTGTGGAACCGTTGTATTCTTGCCTGATTATGACGTGAAGATGTTGCCCGGGATAAAATTCTTCTTTTCTGGCGATAGAACAAATCTTCTGTGTCCAGGACATAAGTGATCTGCCCAAAAATAAGTAAAGAACTTATGGCTTATGCTATTAGATTGCTTATTTTCTTTCTATACAGGATGGAGAGGAGGAAAAAATATAAGTGGGGAGACATATTGATAACCGACAAAAAAAAATTGGCCCTCAAATAGATTAAAAATGTTCTTGACTGCCCTACCCCAGGTTTCTGCATCCACTATCAATGTCCGGAATCTTTTAACAACACAGCATGAAAAGAACAGTCCCTAAGAAATGGTTATTATGTCATGTGGCAACAACTTCTAGAACAATGTACTCGTAAAGATATGGTAGCCAACTACAGAAGAAGCGTGGTAATACTAATAACGAAAATATGCAGGTAATAGCAGGAACCTTATATGAGCTGCAAGCTATTCTGCACTCCAGACCATTAACCAAATGAGCACCTTCCATGGCCGCACAAATAGCAGAAAGTTCATCTAGACCTTCATATTTACGCTTGTTTCTGCATATATCAGAATTAAAAAAAAAGTCACATAATGATTAATTGATGAATTTCAAGCATATTTTTTTTGGCATTGTGCTTTCAAGCAGCTACTAAAAATGCTACAACCATCAATAACTGAAACATGAATGGCTTAAAACTATATCAGCAGAACATTATCCTGTTTCTTCAACAGAAATTTAACAAATGTGCACAACTTTCTTTTTTTCAGGTCAGTTGAAAGCATCAATAGCAAACATTTTCAATATAGAATGAAGCAGAAAAAGCAGTGGATCCTAGAAAACTTGAACTATAATCTGAACTGTAAATTAATACCTCTGCAAAGCAATGCCATGGGGACTCCTTTTTGCCAGGAAAAGCAGACAGAAAATCATTAAGCAGATAAGCTGCAAAATTAGGATCCATGGAAACTGCAAAAGCCTCAGGCTTTTCAATCACATTGTCCGTAAGCTGTATTGACAGACGGGATGGAGAAGATGACTGAAAAGAGAACAAAAAAAAAGTCATATAAACAGAAGCAATAGCTACTTAGCAAAACTAGAAAGGGTGGGAGAGGAAGATGTAAAAGAAAAGTTCAACGGACTTAACAAATTCCATTCGATATATATTCTCTTCATGGAGGAGGACACAGGCATTCTCATAATAAACTGAATCAATTAGTTTCCCAGATTTCCGGGATTTTTCATACTCGTATAATTGAAGAAGCTTATTATCCATCTCATCAGTTGCAACAGTTTGAAGCTGTAGCAAGAACAGCAATTCAGAATCTTTGCAAGGAATGAGAGGTGAAGATAAATAACTATTTAAAGGAGGAAAAAAAAGGCGAGCAAACCTGTTTACATAATCTATACAATAACTTGTCCAAGGTAAATAGCACATATGACTGATTTCCTATAATAGCTCGACATTCATCTTCAAATTTTGCATTATCAGCAGATCCGTTAAGCAAACTGTACAGTGAAGTCAAAAATCTGCACAGCAGACAGTCAAAATTATTGTACAAGAGGACTTCTAATTTGATTAAAAATAAAAGTGTGATGTTGAGCCACCTAGCAAAGAGATCAGGGCAACTGGTGTCCTTGGAAGTTCTCCGTGTCATTTCAGCACCTGTTGTATTTACTTTTGCTGATTGAATTCTTTCATATAGAGCCTGGAGAATTCAGAGGAATTATTAAAAAAATAGAGAGAGAAATTATAATAACCTTCAAAACACCCAATTTATAATTCCTTACTTGTTGAAGCCTGAACAGCACATAAAAATCATTGTTCCCATAAAAAACTCGAGAACCTTTCCTTCCCACATCAAGTGAAGTTTGCTGGCACATACTTTGCGAGAGGCTTAACAGACAAAAGAAAGCGTTCCAACAGTGGCAATGACATGCCATCTCTGCCCACAAAGTGCTGATCAGCCATCCCATCTGCTTCACCTTCACTCTCAGCCTTGCCATCAACTTCATCTCGTTCTGCATCTTCCTCCTCTTCATGCTCCTCCCGAGAGCACTCATCGCCTGCAGATTCACTAGCTGAGGCATCATCACCAGCCTCAGAAGCATTTTCACTGTCCTCATCATCAGCATCTGCATCATTTTCACGTTCAACATCTTGATGGTGCAAACCTTCTTCTCTCTCAGACTGATATTCCCCGCTTTCAACACCATGTTTTGCCTTCAGCAATGTCTTAAGACCCAGCATCTCCATACACACCAAAATTATCCTCCTCAAAATCAACATTGGGCGATAACTCACCCTCTTCTTTTTCAATTTTGGAAGGCCTAACTGACTCGTCATGATAAGTATTACCTTTAGCACCATCTCTTAACACTCTATTTTCCAATAACACCGGTTTTGCAAGATCGTTGCCCTGCGTCACATATACCAACAAGTTAGTATCTACAAAAGGTACATGATCTCAAAGTTTCCCCAGCCTGTAAAATCATACCCTCGGATGGAGAGACTGCATCAATGTTAGCATTGGGTTTAAGGTCCTCATTAGCAGCCTCACGATGGTCTCAATGAAGCTGCAGCTTGTAGCAAAATTCGTTAATATCCATGTAGAATTCAGTTATATATCCATGTAGGACAGCTCTTATGTACAATAGAAAGGAAATCGCAAAATATATAGAACATAAGAAACAAAGATTATATAAAGACAATTTTCATGCAATGGATCCTAAATTACAGACCTGACATCACTTCAGTACCAGTTCTGCCATGACTGTTTTCTGTACAAATTACATGTGACACATTGGAATTTGCTACTCGTTCACTAGAAGAAACTTGTATGCTAAATCCAGACCTTTTGTCAGTAATTTCTACATTTTTCTGATCTTGTTCTAGTTGAAGAGCACTATAGGTCAGATCATCTCTACAGGGATGATCCAATTGCAGAGCATTTTCTTTAGTTACATTATCCCCATTAGCCAAAGTAGTCATGCATAAATTATTTAATTCTGCTGCTGAAGTGTTTTCGTCTCCATTGCCAGAAGATTTTGCTTGTCTAGAATTCACCACAGAACCATCAACCCCAGGACTTCCATCACTTTCCAACACGCTTGATGCGCTGTTATTTTTGGCAGAATGCTTAGTTTTTCCTGCTTCTTCTACACCCTCCACAGAATTAGGCCGTGAAGGAACACCCAGCATTGGCTCCATGAACATGGTCCAAAGCTTCATAGATTTATTTAACTGTTCTTTGGTTGAACACATCTCTTCACAAGAATACTGAACAAGTTTATACACATCTTCATGAATGTTGTCATCAGAGTAGTCGTACTCCAGATGTGGAGTTACAGGTTGTCTGTGACTGGCAGCAATAGCAAAAAGCACATCATCTGTTGTCTGCTTATTCTCTTTCAACTCCTTAATTTCAGTCACCAATGCTGCAATCATATAATGATTTTTTCGAAAACGAAGAAAAAGTCAAAATTGATACACAAAATAAATTGTATAAGATTGTCAACCAACTAGAAGTATAGTCACATGTGCTGATTAACTGACCATCAAGTTTGATATGAAATTTCAACTTACATTTTGAGCTCAAGTTCTTTGAATCTTGTTGCTTAAAGTAGAAGCTGCGATGATCAAGTGATTTGTAATGGTTTTTAGCATATATTTCAGCCCAAACCTTATTAAAATCTGAGCGACACTTAGTCCACTCTTCTTGTTTCTGCTTCAAGCGAGTCAAGATAACTGGTAGTGCAACAGCAGGATTTTTACGCAATATGTCCATCACATCAAGACCGTGATCACCATATAAGCGCTCAATGCACCTTAAATTTAAAGCTGCAAATGTAAGCGGCTACAGAAATGAGGTAGAGAATCAAGAAAAGAAATTAAAAGTTTGGTCGCACGAGATAAAATGTAATTCCCAGACTTGAAAATATACACAAACCAGTGAAGTGATCTTTTAGATCGAATAGGGACTCCAGATTGATTTTATTTTCATTGATGCTACTCAACAATTCCTCCACACGCTTTGCAGTTGAGCTCACAGATTCCAACAACATGTCCAGCTCAAACCTATTATCATAATAACAAATCCATTATCAGTTGCCAGCAATATTGAGAAAATTCATGATTATCAAGTTCTATTTCAGACACAGACAATATATGATTTTAAAGGACAAAATTAACTAAATAATAAATATCAGGAAAAAAAACCACATCAGATCCTAAAATCTTCTATTCAAAAATAACTTTCGTCTCCTTTTATACACAATATATGCAAAATTAAAAGCCAAGACAAATAAATACCAAAAATCCAGCATCATGCATTCAGTACCTATCATCTTCACATCTGAACAAGCTTTCTTCGTACTGATTTTCTGCGCATATGTTTAAATGAATAGTCCTCACTTCCAGAAGTCACAGAAACCCAGTAATCATTCAGCACTTGAGCACCAAGTTCTGATCTCTGGCTTGCTGAAGGTATTGGATACTACAAAGCAACAAGCACAATAGAATCAATACCAGCACCGAACATATTAAAAATCTGTGAATGAACAAAATACAACTGAACATCCATACATCATCTGGAAGAAGCCGATAGCTGGTTGTACAACGTTGGCAATTTGAAAGGTCAAGCTCTTGAATGGATTTCGCATAATACTTCTCCTTGTATCTGTCCTTTTCTTTATGTAGTTCAATTTCCCGCTTGTGTTCTCTATCTTTGTCCTCTATCTTCACAGATCTGGATACATATCCGTCATTACATATTGATTCTACAATCAACAAGGGAGCAACAACAGAGGAAAAGTCATTAGATATAATCAAGAAGCATAACACTTGTGAAGAAAATAAAAAATAAAGAAGGAAAAAAATACATCATTTTACACACTTTTACTCATGACGCCAGCAAGGAACCCGTCTGCAAGAAAAGATCTTGATCAGAAACAACCTTCAGAATCAAACCAAGAGCAAGCAACTTTAAAAAAAGATAGTTTTCAACAGTTACCGATATTCTCACAGCGCTCAAAGAAATGCTCAAACTCATCCATAAGATCTGGATACTTTCCAAGTAAGTCAGTAACCTAAAAGAAAAAGACATTTGAGTTAACCTAAAATCATAAAAGTAGCAGAGGTATCATGTAGTTAAGTTTGAAAAGTGTAGTCTATATTTCAATTTTTCTCTTCCATAAAATAACAATGCATAGAATTAATAATCCAAAAGAAAATTAAAGATTGTCACTCCTGCACAGAAATCAAAATAATTTTCCAACTTTTAACATCTAAAATGTTTAAAAGAACATATCATACTAGGTAAATAAAGGCAAAAGCAGATGCTCATATATACATATATATGTGTGTGTGAGTGTGTGTGTGTGTGTGCCTGCAAAGGCTGCAATGTAAAAGAGCTCAAATAACTGCCACAGACAGCATAGCACATACCAGATTTTGTAAGTCATTCCTTTTAATTATTCCATTGCTAAAAATATTAAGACACTTCAAGAATGTTTGGTAATCATCTGAACATAACTTCTCCTTAACTTTGTCGCAGAAAATGAATCCTTGGTTGTACATGCCTGACACAGTATTTGAGAAAGCTTAGAACAAAAAGAAACAAACTTTTTGTATGCCTGAAATTTTCAAAAGGATAACATTAGACTTTTAGAACTTCAAAATGGCTCACTATAGTTAGCTGCAAAAAAAGCATAAGTCCATTTTCCTTGGGTTAGAAATAGAGCTGAAGATGGAAAAAAATATATAACAAAACACATAAGAAATAATAGGAGTTGACTTTATTAATAATATTAAGATGTAACTGATGATCGCATAGTAGAATAAGTATCAATTTCCCCAGGTTCACCCAGGAGGCAAACAAAATGCAGATTTATTTCATGTCTAGGTTAAGTTTTGCTATTAGCACCTGATTTATCATTGCCAATTACCAAAAAAAGCTTAGCCAGAAGAACAAGACATTCGAAATGCATAAAAAATTATAAAAGCTCCTCCACTTAGACACCAGAAAATTTATATTTGCAGGCTTCTTTGAACTAAATGCAGAAAATAAGATATGCTTGTGTTGGTGCATTGAATAGCATGAATGACTCACTCTTCAAAGCATCTTTGTCACCATAAGAAGCAAAGTTAGAATTCACTCCAAAACCTTCCACTTTCCTGGCAGGCTTCTTTTTGTCCCTATTATTATCATGCTCAGTTTCTCTATCGTCTTGATCACGATTTCTCCTATCCCTATTTTCCTTTTCTGCACGTTTCCTCTGCTCCTTTTGCATTTTTGTCACTAATTTTTCATCATCCATCTCAGGACGATCAACACTAAGATCACAATCAGCATGGGAAGAAACAATCCTATCTCGGCGACGTTGCTGGAAAAAACAAATAACATAAATAAAAGAAGCACACAAGAGAGAGAGAGAGAGAGAGAGAGAGAGAATAAAAGGGCTGTGCAAAACCTTGTCCACATGCATTTGCCTTGATGCTGGTATAGCAGTGCTTTGCTCATTGCCACGTTGTGCTGAATTTCGGATAAATGGAACATTATGAGTTAAAGATGTTGACGAAGCATCAGGTAAAAATCTTGTGAATTCCTCAAGAAGATCTGGATGGTCCTCAAAAAGAGAAGCAACCTGCAAAGTAATTAATAAAAACAACCAAGAGTTACTAAGCATTAGAAAAATAAAAGCTTTCTCAAAAGAAAGCGACGGAGCTTGTAAATCATCCAAAGTAACAAAAACTCCGCATTTATTTACCTCACTGTAGACCTCATTTATATCCTTGTGCTCCTTCCTATACATATTTAAAATTTCAAGGAATGATTTATAGACATGTTCATCATTTTGGAAGCGTTTCTGTAACAAGAAAACCATTAATCAAAGACCTAAAAATGAACATTTTCGCTTCAAATTAACTGAATGAAACAACATTTTCACCTTTATCTTATTCACAAAAGTAATTGCTTCTTCAAATTCAACAGTTTTCTTCGGAGGAGCTTCATCCTCATCGATTGTTATTTCATAACCCTTTGGCAAGAAGGTATTAAATCCAAATATTAAGTTATTATGTCCTTTAAATAACTCCTTTACCCTCGCAATGACTCCAGTCGTGTCGGTTCTACAAGAAAAAAAGTTAAAAAACAAAACAAACCTCCATTTGTCACTCATAAGATCTAACTGAAGCAAAATATTATACCTCTGAGCCTTGAAATCTTTCATGACTTCTAGGAACATATCATATTTTTCCCTTTGGTCTTGAAACATATCCTTAACCTCCTTTAGATAGCTGAGGGCATCATTTGTTGTTAGTTTCTGCGAGGTACCCACACCTACTGTCATTCCTCCTCCTCCTCCTCCTACTCCACCTCCAATCCTGCTGCCTCCAACTCCAACGCCTCCTCCTCCTCCACCCCCTACCCCACCTCCTCCACCGTCTCCACCTTCCTCAGTGACTGGCAGTTGGGATTGTCCATAGCTACATGGCCAACAAAAAGAAAGATTCATATGCCATATTATCTCTAAACAAAATCTGAGCCTCAGATTTCATTTAATACCTAGAAATACCTAGAAAACCTGCACCAGATTCAAAACCGTGTAGCACCCAACTTCTCAAAAAGTACCTTCTTCAACAAATTCATTCCTCATGACCACAAAAATCCCAGAAACAAACCCGCTTAAGAACGTTTAAATATATATACATACACACACACACACACACACACATATATGTATATGTCTACGGAAAAGTAAAAATTTGAACTTTCATGATCAAAATACTCCAGAGAAAAAACAAATTTAATACTACAATTCACCAAAAACACACTTTCCAAACAACAAAACAGCTAAACAAAATAAAACTCACGATTCGGCGCGAGGAGCAGCTAAAGGCCTTTTAAATTGCCCACCGTAGACATCATCCCTTATTCGTTTCATCTCTGCAAAAAAAGAAAACAAGATGTTAGAGAAAGGAATAAAATTAAACAAAAAAAAACGAATTAATCCCATGCGTAAACTTGAAAAAACTTACATGATTCCAGACAAAAAACGTGAAACAGATCACCGGAATGAAAATTACAATACTGTATCAGCAGTAGGCTTTGTCGGGCTTACAAACTCAAAACAAAGCTGTTCCAATTCTAATCCTATTATAATCTGCTGGGTTTTACCGGTAGAAGAAGAATTATATGCAGAGAGGAACTCATTTTGAAACAGTGTCGTGGGACTTATTGAAATCCAAAATTCGAAAAGTGTTGCGTGAACGAGAGAGATAAAGGGGTTTTGCCCGAGGTTATTTACTTTTTTGAAGCAGTTTTTCTGCTGCGGGTTTTCTTTGTTGCCTCTGTGGCTTGTAAATTGTTACTTGGTGGGCTTTCCAATAACCTACATTTCTTTAATTTTTTTTTACACAATTAATTACAATATAATTAATTAAAATAAATAATTCTATGTTGCACGAAATAATACATTTACTCCATGATATTTTTTTTTAATTAAGAATTTTAATCCGTGTACTATTTTATTTTATTATATATTTAATTATTATTTTTTATATTATATTATTTATTTAATATGTGTAATATTATTATTTATAAAACAAAAATTAACAGAAAAAATTACGTGTTCAGCCAGTAGTTTTAATGTTATATCTCACGTCTTGATAAATAAATAAAATAATTTAATAATAAATAAACATTTCAAGAATTAGTAGAAATCACACACAAGCCCAAGTAGAAGCCCAACCGTACATGGTGATTATCTAAGCCCAGTTCAACACAACTCCAAAGACCAAGATTGCCTCAACAAAAAGCCGAGTCCAAAACTAAGTTTCCGTTCAAACTAGTTTGTACTTTGCCCAACTAGTTTGTTTCGACTTCCAACTAAACCAATAATAATAAAACAAAATAATTACAATGTTTATTTTTATATTTCTGATAAAACATTAAAATATATAATTTTGTCAATGTTAGAGTGAGTGGTGTCGTGAGAAGTCCGTCCAAGATTGGTGACTTTCTTTTCTCCTACCACGCGTCCTTTTTTTAACACTGCTATCATATCACAGTTCTGTATGGTACTTAACCTATGCGGTACCACCATAATTGTTCTTCCTACCAACATCTGCCCGAAAGCCTCCTACACCAGTCCTGCTTTCAGCTTTGCTTCATCCAATTTTCGGTATAGCTCGAGCTATTGCAATGCATTGCTTTTGCCCTTCGGATAACTGTACTCCTCGGTCCCCGCACCAAGTGTCGTAACCATCGTTCAATCCCGCAATGTACTCGTGAGCATTAGCCGCTTCGATGATCGCCAATGCATCGAATTTTCTTGATGCTCCGTACTCGATGTTTCTCTGACGGTGCTGGTAAATAGCGTAGGTTCTTGGCTAACAAGTGCAATATGTCTTCTCAATGATCTAAGGTGGTAATCTCGATCATCAAGTTTCACCACCCCTTTAAGCGGATCATAAAAATCGTACAATTAAACCGATGAACGTCGATTTATCGGACCCACTTTGTCCAACCAGAGCAGTAGATTTTCCAGCCACGACGTTGATTGAGAAGCCTTTCAAAATCATCACATCAGACCTAGCAGGGTATGAAAAATGTACATCCCGGAGTTCTAGCCGACCTGTTATTTTCTCAGGTTGGAAACCTTCAGAATCCTCAGGCTCAATCTTTGTACGTCCGTCTAATATAGCAAACACTGATCCAAGACTATCTGAGCCCTTAGCAATGCCTATAGCCATGCAATCGACTTCAGTTATAACCCGGCCTGTACTCAGTAAGATCATGAAGGTAACTGATGAGTCCATAGGCGATGAGCCTACCACCTTACCAAAAGTTTAGTGCCGAAGCACTAGATGTTAGGATTTGGGAAAAGGCAAGGCCTAAACCTGCAAAACCAAGATTGTCGAATATTTCGGGCCTCCCTGGGCTTGTTCGCGCATTTTCAGGATTCGGTCTTAGGAGGAGAAGGCAGTGATGGTTCTGAGATTGGAGACTGCCTCAGCAGCAAGCTTGCTGCTTTCTCCTTGGGCATTTATGGGCTTCTTCGACATGCTTTTTAGCAGTACACACCGTGCGTAACAGCAAACAATGATCAGTGGCTGAACTGCTATCATCACTATTTCAAGCCTCCATGCAAGTGAAAGCTATAATTATAGAAGATATTGTTTGCACAATCAGAGCCGTGCGATCAACTACCAAATGTCTTACCTGCCAAACAAAACAAAAGTATAGTCAGACCATAACTACAGTTGAAAATGCATTTTAGAAAAAAGCACTTTTTTGTTTCCCTCTGTACCATATTGGCATCTTTAGCAAGTCGAGAGCAAATTGCACCACTGAAATTCTCATCTTGATCAAACCAACCAACTTCAAAAGTGAGAATCTTTAAAAACATATTTTCTCTAAGTCTACTGGTCAAGAACTCACCCATGTGGATAAAATTATAATGCTGAACAATGATAATCACAAAAGAAAATATCGACAACCCCGGGAAGCACAAAGAATAAATTCTTGTCTTCTCTTTAATCTCATCATTATCTTTCAAGAAAAACATCGACATCAGAGACCCCATGGCAAAAGCATAAACTGGCTGCGCTGCACCACATAATACTGCACTCAAACGTGCCAAACTTGCTTGTTTCCATTCTGGTAAATTCAAACCTATCAATCTTCTGCACTCAAACGTGCCAAACTTGCTTGTTTCCATTCTGGTAAATTCAAACCTATCAATCTTCTAAAAGATGGCACATGCAGTCTCTTGTTATCTTCTCCGTGGGTTTCATTATCACCTCCACCTAAAGAAGCTAGACTTGGAGCTACAGATTTAGCAGAACTTGACTTGCTAACCAATGAATGTTTACGACTGCTAGCATTCTTTATCTCAGCCAAGTTTGGTACAGAAGACAAGCCGAAGCCATGCAAATTTTCTTGTAGTTTTTGGTTTGTATTTTCTTTCTCATTTAGTTGAAGACGAACCAGTGAACTGCACATGCCATTTTCATCCTGTATTAGCTCGTCATGGGATCCCGTCTCCATGACTTGCCCATCTTGAAGACGGCAATAACGTCGGTGTTGCGGATAGTGGAGAGAAGATGGGCGATGATAACGGCGGTGCGGCCGACTGTAGCATTGTCTGAAACTTCCTGATCAATACGCTCGGATTCAGAGTCTAATGCATTTGTTGTCTCGTCTAGGAGAAGAATTCTTGGTGCCTTGATTATTGCTAGTGCAATTGCAATTCTTTGCTTTTGTCCTCTGACACCTGAACTCCTCTTTCACCAACCTGATAATAACAAATTTTATTACAATTATACTCATTTAATACGACTATTTCCCTTAAAAGTACTTAGTTTATGCTATGTAGACCAACACATAGGACTTGATAATAATATCATATGTGATAATAACAACGTGATTAGTTAAGATAGTTTGTCCGATAAGCTGGCCTTTAATTCCATTGATTTTTCAATTAAAGACTATCTTCTTCCGGGCTTACAAGGTTTCATATCTCCATTGACATCTGCATGTGCTACTTTAATGACTTCTTTAAGAGTGGCGTCTTCCTTGCCGAAAGGTATGTTTTCTTTTATTGTTGTGGCAAATAGAGCTGGCTCTTGGCTCACCAAAATCATTTGTGATCGTAGCCATTTGAGCTGTATCTTTTCAGTGGCAACTCCATCGAGAAGAATTTCTCCCCCAAGTGGGTTATAAAATCTTTGCAATAATAAAATTACTGCGGATTTTCCTGAGCCACTGCCGCCAACTAAGGCTACTATTTTTCCAGCTGGAATTTTCAGGCATAAATCTTTCAAGATTATGGTTTCTGGTTTGAGGGGTAGACAAATTCAACATTCTTGAATTCAACTTCACGTGAAACATTTTCCAAGATTTCACCTTCCCTGTTGTCTGAATCAATCAAGGGAACTCTTTTTATCACCTCCATTACGCGTTCTCATGCTGGCATTTCTTCTGAAAAGTACTTAGATAAATCAGCCCCTAAAGCTCTGATTAGCAACACAACCATGAGCAAATTAGCTGCAACAAATAATACATTTTCAAAATTTTATGGACAGTTTCGTAAGAAGGAAAAGGTACTTACAGGCCACCAAATTCCATGGCGGAGCCGGCTGAATAGATATTACCTCCTTAAGTGCCATGGGACATGACCAGTCTGCTGCCATAATAAGCCATGACAGGCCAAATGGCAAGTCTTTTAGCCAAACCTTGCTTTAACCCTAACTTGACTGTACCTTGTAAGGCTGAAGAGAATTCATTGACGGTTTTGGTTTCACAACCAAATGCATAAACAGTTCTTGTAGAAGATATTGCTTGCACTGCAATTGAACCAGCTTTATTGTATTCTTCTCTCATCTTCCTTGCTAATACCATCAAAGTCTTCCCGTATATAAATCGAGAATATCAGAAGTATAATGAAGGGAAATCCAACAACAGTTAGCTTCCATATCATCAAGAATCCGGCTATGTGGCAACCAAAAACTGTGGCAACATTCATCAAAAAGTTTGGGAATTGTTACAAATTCATTAGCAAAGAATTAGAAAAGTGCTTTTCTTGGAAAGAAAAATGCAAGAAAGTGTTTTTTTATTAAATTTAAAGGAGTGATTTTGATAACTTATCAGTACTTTTTCATTGATAACATCTTGAATAACGAGACTATCATTAGAAACGCTTGTGGTGATCTCAGAAGTGCTTGTGACATGCAAATCAAAGTATCCCACATCTTGTCTTAGGACGGCTTTCAAATACTTTGCTCTCGTTCTCGCTGCTTGTCTTTCCCCTGTTATTGTCCAACAACATCCCTCTAAAATATTTCGAAAAATAAAAAGTAAAAAATAAAAATAAACATACATTTACAGTAATTAAATTCATTCAACTCCTAGATAGTTCATAAATCCCGAAACCCACCTAGGAAAGAAGCAACCCACTCTCCACAACCGACGAACACCAAATACAAAGAATTCTGTCACCCAGAAAATTAACAAAACTTCAACCATGTTCAAGCTCGTTTTCTAGATAAAGAGATGCAGAGAAAGAGAACAGAACATTGTTAATGCTATGCATGAAATCATCTACTGAAACAGTAGATGCACCGCCAATACTGTTCGTCAATCTACTCATCACAAACAAAACCACAGGTAGAGCGGAGCCACTGGTAACTGCCCCAATGAATCCTAAAGCCATCAGAAGCTCATCTACTCCGTCTGCATGCATAAAAATGGATCGAAAGGACCCGTTCTTTTTCTTGACCTCTATGCTAAAAAAAATAAGATTCTCAAAAACACTTTCGCAAACTGCTTTTCTTTTATCCGTGCTTGCTTCCGAAAGGGTTTGCGAGGACTACTTGAAGGATGGAACTGGTGGGAAATGCTTGGTTATGGAGTGCTTTAATGGAGTAATAAAGAAGTTGCACTCACTACGATCATTGTACAATCCATATAAAATCCATGGAAAACAAGTCTGAGCAAGTTTATTTATTACAAATTAATGTGCAAACTTCTTCATTTATAACATTAATTTTTCGTCTTTCTCATGGAACCTAAAATACAAAGAAAGGAGAACAATAATTTACTATTTATAATCTAGTTTACTGTTGTATGATTGGTGTCCTGTGAGGTCCTTTGAAGGGTGACCAATGAGTAATAAGCACCAGTAGGTCCTTTGCCCAGCAATGTTTGATGGGTCCCTTGTTCTACCACGTGGCCTTTATCTAACACTGCAATCATATCACAATTCTGTATAGTACTTAACCTGTGTGCTACCACCACGCAAGTTCTTCCCACCATCATGCGCTCAAGGGCTTCCGGCACCACTCTCTCTGATGCGCTATCAAGCGCACTGGTCGCTTCGTCTAATAGTAACATTGTACGATTTTTCAGTATAGCCCAAGCTATTGTAATGCGTTGCTTTTGGCCTCCGGAAAGCTGAACTCCTCTTTCCCCACACCGCGCGTCATAGCCATCGTTCAACGCGGCAATGAAATCGTGAGCATTTGCCGCTTTCGCGGCCTCAATAATCTCCGATTCATCGGTTGAATCCGATGCTCCATATATAATGTTCTCTCTAATAGTGCCAGCAACTAATGTAGGCTCTTGGCTAACGAGTGCAACGTGCCTTCTTAGTTCCCTGAGGTGGTATGGTTTTATATCTCGACCATCAATTTTCACACCTTCAAGGGGATCATAAAATCTTTCGATCAAACCGATGATTGTTGATTTACCAGACCCACTTTGTCCAACCAATGCCGTTGATTTTCCGGCTTCCATGTTGATTGAGAAGCCTTTGAAAATCACCACATCAGATCTAGCAGGGTATGCAAAATGTACATCCTGAAATTCTATATGACCTACTATTTTCTCAGGTTGATAGCCTTCAGAATCTTCGGGTTCAATCTTTGTGCGCCGGTCTAATACAGCGAAGACTGACCCGGCAGTATCTGAGCCTTTAGCGAGATCTGTAGTCATGCTTCCGGCCCCGGCTATAACCCTACCAGTGCTCACTAAGATCATGAAGGTTTCAAAAAGGGCTTTAGCATTGATGTAACCATCGGCAATAAGCTTGCCACCACACCAGAAATCTAGCGCCAAAACGCAATTTGTTAAGCTTTGAGAGAAGGCAAGGCCTAAACCTGCGAACCAAGATTGTCGAACACTTTCTTGTTGCGTGTCTTGGTGTACTTTTTTGAGCATATGAAGGATTCGATCTTGAGATTGGTTCTGAGATTGGCGACAGCCTCAGCACCAAGCTTGCTGCATTCATCTTGGGATTTTAAGGCCTTTCTTGACATATTTTTTAGCAGTACTTTTCTTGTGTAGAAGCATACAATGATGAGAGGTTGAACTACTATCATTACCAACGCAAGCCTCCAGGCAATGACTAGTCCCATGACGAAGGCGATGGTTATAGCAGAGATTGTTTGTACAAGCAAAGCCATTCTATCCCCCACCAAAGATCTCACCTGCCAAAACACCAAAATTGTAGTTTCAGCAGCAGGTTTATTTGCCAGAAGTGTGCACTTGCTAAAGTAGTAATTTAAAATGCATAAGAAAAAGGCAAGAATTTACTACTTACCACATTGGCATCTTTGGCAAGTCGAGAGCAAATAACACCGTTGGAATTCTCTTGTTGATCAAACCAACCATTTTCAAAAGTGAGTATATTCGAAAGCATCCTTTCTCTAATCCTCTTGGTCAAGTATTCCCCCAAGTAAGCAAAACTGTAATGCTGACTAACATTAACCAGCAAAGAAATTATTGACAGTGCAGAAAAGCACAAAGAATAAGTTCTCGTCTTCTCTTTAATCTCATCATGATCTGTCAAGAAATACACTGTTACCATAGACCCCATGGGAAATGAATAAACTGGCTGCACGGCGCCAAATATTGTTGCACTCAAACAACCCAAGCTTGCTTGTTTCCATTCTGGAAAATTCAAAGCTAATAATCTTCTGAAAGATGGCACTAGCAATTTCTCGTTATCCTCTCCATTGATTTCATTATCATCTCCATCTAAAGGAGATAGAGTTCGAGCAATAGACTTAGCAGAACTTGACACTGCTAACTAATGAGTGTCGGGGACTGCAAGCGTTCTTTATCTTAGCCAGGTTTGGCACAGAAGACAAACAATTACTTTGCATATCTTCTGAGTTTGCATTTTCCATTTCAATTAGTTGGAGACGTACTAGTGATGTGTAGAGGCCATCTTTATCTTGCATTAGCTCATCATGGGATCCTATTTCCATGACTTGCCCATTCTGGATGACGGCGATAACATTTGCATTGCGTATGGTGGGGAGACGGTGGGCGACGATAATGGTGGTGCGGCCAACGGCTGCCTTGTCTAGAGCTTCTTGAACAACACGTTCGGATTCAGAGTCCAATGCACTGGTTGCCTCGTCTAACAAAAGGATTTTAGGTGCTTTGATTATTGCTCGTGCAATGGCAATTCTTTGCTTTTGTCCTCCCTGACATCTGAACTCCTCTCTCACCTACCTTTTTACATAAATCATTACAAAAATACGAAACACTTTGAATAAACTTGTTAGGAATGAACCTCAAATATCAAGCAACAAGCAGTAAAAAACAAGAGTTATATATAGGAACTGAGAGTACTAGGAAAAGATGTACGAGGAAGCTTTGTAATTTCTCATGCCATATTAGAAAAACAAACATCAAGCTTTAAATTGATAGATAAACTAACTTAAGTAATAAACAATTCATAGAGATGTGACAAATGCATATTTTATAACAAAGTCTAATTACATTAACTGTGTTACTAACTTATTAAATAAGGTAGCTAAATATTTGATGGGACTCACAGGATTTCATATCTTTCACGAGTTGTGATATGATATTCACCAAATCCACGAATATCTGACATTCTATATACAAAATAAGGGAAGACATTGGAATACAGCGTGCAGAAGCAAAAATTAAATTATCAGCTGGAAGGCCGTGTCAAATCAGATCACTTCTAGACAACATTGACTAAACTATTTTATTTTAATTTGATAAGCAAACAATAATTGAAACAACGAATCGTAACAGCGTAGCTAATTGAATGAGACAAGAATGCTGTTTTGTTTTATTTTATTCTGTATGCTTACCTAGGCAACCAGCAGAACTAACTGCTGAGGCAATTGAGAGATGAAATTATGAGCATTTGAAGCTTTCACTGCTTGAATAACCTCTTCCATTGTGGCATCTTCCTTGCCGAAAAGTATGTTTTCTTTTATTGTTGTTGCAAAAAGTGCTGGCTCTTGGCTCACCAAGCCCATTTGTGACCTTAGCCATTTGAGCTGCAATTTATCGACAGCTGATCCATCAAGGAGGATTTCTACCCCAAGTAGGTCATAAAACCTTTGCAGTAATGAGATTACTGTGGATTTGCCTGAGCCAATGCTGCCAACTAAGGCCACAGTCTTTCCAGCCCGTATTTTCAGGCGGAAATCTTTAAAGATTGTGCCTTCAAGCCTTGATGGATGGGCAAATTCGACATGCTTGAATTCAACCTCCCCTAAAATGTTTTCCGGGATTTCACCTTCCATGTTTTCTGAATCAATCTTGGGGACTCTCTTAATCACCTCCTTTATGCGTTCTCCTGCTGACATTGCTTCTGAAAAGTACTTCAAGTTGGGTAAACCAGCGCCTAAAGCTCTGATTAAAAAGATCAATAACATTATCATCATCCTCGCCAAATTATATTTAAAAAGGCAGACAGAAAATGTCAACAGTGCAACATTATTTGCACTGAAAAGATTTTTCCATTTTATGGATGGTTCATTTATTTTCTACCGCTAGTTGTGTGGCTCGAAATCTAGAAACCACAATTATCACAATAAGGCGAAGGGACTTACAGGCCACCGAAGGTGAGCCCGCGGCTTGAACAGTACCTCCTTGAGCACCATGGTAGATGACCAATCTGCTGCCATAATAAGCCATGAAAGCCCAAATAGCAAAAGTGATTCCATTACTGCCAACGGCAAGTCCCTTAGCCAAACCCTGCTTTAACCCTAACTTGACTGAACCTTGTAAGGCTAAAGAGAATTCATTAATGGTTTTGGTTTAACCAACAAATGCGTAAACAGTTCTTATAGAATATATTGCCTGCTCTGCAATTGTACCAGCTTTATTGTATTCTTCTCTCATCTTCCTAGCTAATACTGTCAAAGTCCTCCCATAAATTAATCCAGGAATAATCAGAAGTATAATAAAGGGAAATCCAACAATCGTTAGCCTCCTTAGCATCAAGAATCCTGCTATATAGTAACCGAAGAATACAACAGAGTTCTTCAAAAAGTTCGGAAACTGTTACAAATACGTAAGAGAGTTATGTAACATATTGAGTTGACTAGAAAGTGCTTTTTTTGAAGTCTAATGAAGTCAAATTGATAACCTTTTCAGTGATAACATCTTGAATGATGAGACTATCATTAGAAACGCTTGTGATAACTTCTGCAGTGCTTGTGACATGCAAATCAGAGCATCCAACATCTTGTCTTAAGACTGCTTTCAAATATCTTGCTCTCATCCTTGTTGCTTGTCTTTCCCCTGTTCTTGTCCAACAATATCCTTCTAAAAATTCCCAAAAAAAAACATAAATGAAATAATAATGATTCATTTATACCAACGTTAATGACTTCTTACAAGGTAAACTCAATAAATCATCAAACCCACCTAGGAAAGCAGTAACCCATCCAGCCGAAGCTATGTACACCAAAAACAACGCATTCTGTAAGCCAAAATGTAACACTTTAGTTTGTCTTTATGCTCATGTCTAAGAGCATGAAAGAAAGAGACAGAGCGTAAGAGAGCAGAACCTTTGTTAATGTTATGTGTGAAAACATCTACGGATAGAGATGATGCATTACCAATGTTGTTCATCAATGCACCAGTCACATACATCACCACAGGTGTAGTTGACCCACCACCAACAGATCCGATGACCCCCAAAGCCATCAAAATCCTACAACGCCATCTGCATGCATGAATATAGATAGAAAAGACCCATTCTTTTTCTTAACCTCGGTAAGATTTCTTTCTTTACCCATTTCCAGAAACAAAAACAACAACACTAACGCTTTTCTGGTTTGGCTTTCCCCTTGCTTGTTTCCAACAAAGTGTGTCCTGCACTACTTGGAAGGTATAAAAATGGGAGAGGAATCATACAGAAAGAAACAAACATACACTTGTTACATATGATCACATGATAATAACGTTCAGAGAAAGTGTGCCCGACAACCAAGGTTGACTTTGACGTTCCCTTTGATTTACGTAGTTGTAAACTACTATAAGTGAGTAATCAGAAGTGTTTCACGTTGTATTGAATAACAACGTAATTGATCTTGTTTGTTAATTAGTCCACATCATTATTTTGTACAGTTCGGAATGCTGACCGAAAAAACCTGAAAGGACGGATCTGTCAAATTCTAAATTTCCAAATCCCATCAAAATGGAAGCAACCTGATTTCACACCAGCTAAAGCCACCTCATTTCGTATCCTGCCGGCATTTCGTATCCTGCAGGCTAAATGTTCGATATAATGCTTAATGGAGTTCGTGTTTTGAACACAAACTACAATGATAAGTGGGTTTGCTCCAAACGATTGTTGGATAGAAACAATCGAAGGTTCTTGAGGATATGGGAGACGGGGACGTGATAGGAAATGAGATGGTTCTAGCTAGAATGATTTCAACTTGTATACATTTATGTTTGGTGCACCGTACTGGAATGGACTGAGTACTATAATGTATGTTAGATTGGATTGGATTGAATTACGTTGTTTTAAATTTGATGTTGTTTCACGCTTGGACTAGTATGTAATTGTCAAATATTTTATATATATATATATATATTTAAATAATTTTGTAGTTTTGTTATTGGCAGAATTGTGGGTAAAGTCAATGTGGTGAATGTTCTGCACTAATATTTCTCTTTATTCATTGCATGCATCGGAATACATTTACCAAACAGTAACACACACCATTTAGTGTAGACACCCAGTTGGAAGCAAGCTGGGGGAGAACCGAAGTTCTTTAAGAATCTTATTGTATATATTTTTTTTTATGTTTCTTGGAAATGGGTAGAGAAAGAGATGGCAGCAAGCTCAACAAGAAGCAGGGTATTGGCTAAAGGACTTACCATTGGCAGTAATGGATTCACTTTTGCTATTAGGGCTTTCATGGTTTATTATGGCAGCAATGTACAATGGCGTTCACGGTTGTAATGTTCAAGCGTTGGGCTCTGCGGTTATCTTTGGTGGCCTGTAAGTTCCTTCATCTTATTATGATAATTATGGTTTCTAGATTCGAGCTACACAACTAGCAGTAGAAATTAAATGAATCATCCATGAAATTGAAAATTAATGTTGTACTCGTTGCGTTTTCTGTCTATGTTTTAAATCTAATTTGGCAAGGATAATGACAATATTATGGATCTTGTTAGTCAGAGACTTAGGAGCTGGTTCTACCCAACTTGTGGCACTTTTCAGAAGCAATGTCAGCAGGAGAACACATAATAGAGGTGATAAAGAGAGTCCCCAGGATTGATTCATAAAACATGGAAGCTGAAATCCTGAAAAATGTTTTAGGTGAGATTGAATTCACGCATGTCAAATTTGCCTACCCATCAATGCCTGAAGGCACAATCTTTAAAGATTTCTGGCTGAAAATACCAGCTGCAAAGACTTTGGCCTTAGTTGCCACAATGGAAGAGGTTATTCAAGCAGCCAAAGCCTCAAATTCTCATAATTTCATGTGTCAATTGCCTCAGCGGTATGATACAACCCAGGTTAGTTCTACTTGTTGCCTTGGTAAGCATACATAATAAAATAAAACAGCATTCTTCTCTTAGTCAATTAGCTACACTGTCACGATTCATTGTTTCAATTCTTGTTTTTCTTATCAATGATCATATTAGAATAAAACAGTACAGTCAATGTTGTCTAGAAGTGATCTGGTTTCACCCCGCCCTCTAGCTCTTAATTTAATTTTTGCTTCTGCGAGTCCTATTTCAATGGCTTCCCTTGTTTCATATACAAAATGTCAGATATTCATGGATTTGGTCCAATAGCATATAACAAATCGTGAAAGCTATGAAATCCTGTGAATCCCATAAAGGATTGTGCTACCTAATTTAATAAATTAAATTAGTTGTACAGTTAATGTAATCAAAACATTCATTTGTCACAGATCTATAAATTATTTATTTCTTACGTTATGCTCTGAGAAACTACGAAGCTTACTTAATGCCAAACAGGTTAATGTAATATGATTATGGACTGGAACCTTTTTCTCAGCCAACTGGAATTGATTTTACCGCATGAGGGATGGGTTTCTTTTTCTTCACACAGAGCAGATCCATCAGTTTTCATTCCCTTCCATTCAATTCTGGCATGATGCAGAACAAAAAGGGACACAAAATCTTTTTTAGGCAGAGAGAAATCTACCATTATTCTTCATTCCTTCTTTCTATTTGTTGCAGGTAAGATATTAAACTACGATCTTATCCTGATTTTTTAATTTTAAATAAATATTAACTCAATTTATATTATAATTTTTAATTTATAAATTTTATTAATATATAATAAAATAATTTATTATTAATTATATCATATATATATATATATATATATATATTATAATCAAAATAAGGCTGATTATAAATTTTATCTCTATGTTTTTTTATGAAATAACTGAGGCATATAAGATACTCATGACAAATAATTAACTACCAAAATAAGGCTGTGGGATATGGTGAATATGGACTGTAATTACTGAAATAAGATTGTGGGATACTCTAAATATGGACAGTAATAACATCGTGGGATACTCTAAATATGGACAGTTGTTCGAATTTTGCTAAGATCATTCTGCACCGCATAAACAGTTGACGAATTTCTAATCCTAAGACAAATATTCCATACTCTTGAAAATGAAGAAGAAGAACAACAACAATAACAAAAACAGCGGAATGTGTGCATGTACAACATTGATTCTCGTCTGCTTGTCCGCTAACCAGCTTGCAACATTGGTTCATGCTGATTTAATAACCGAAACTTGCATGAAATCGTATCTGCGTTCAATGTGCATATCTGTATTGCAATCAGACCCTCGTAGCTCCTCTGCCAAAGACGTGAAAGACCTAGCACGAATCTTGGTCCAAAAATGCATAGAGAACGGCACAGATACTCTTCGAGTGATACACAAGTTGCAGGCAAGAGATCCGAAACTCCGGAAACTTGTATCCAGATGTGAAAGTGATTATCAGGTGGCTGTTAAAGATGATTTTGGAGGAGCTATGAAGGATCTGGAAGCGAATAATTACAAAGAAGCTGCCCATTCAGCATATGTTGGAGGTGCAAGAGGACCGGTTGACTGTGAAGGCACGTACGCTGATAAGAATGGTTCGCCTATAAGGCAGAGGAATACTGATATTGCTTACTTGGGACTTTTAGCACACAGCATTATTTTGTTGATTCCTGCATGATTACGACTTATTTCTCGTTTGAGAATCCCAAATAATTAAAAAAATTTTAATATATAAATTTATTTATAATAAATTAATTATTTAAGTAATTATAATATATTAATTTATTTATAATTTAATAATTTTATTTAATAATTTAATATATTTATCAAATTTTAAAATAATATCTATATTTATAATATTATAAAAATATATTGCAATATAAATATAAATTAAATAAACTGACACTATTATTAATAAAACAGATTAAATTTAAATTAATTTTAAATCAAAGCACCAATACATTGGACTCTGAATCCGAACATGTTGATCAAGAAGCTCTAGACAAGACTGCCGTTGGCCGCACCACCATTATCATCGCTCACCGCCTCTCCGCCGTACGCAATGCAGACATTATTGCCTTTGTCCACCATGACGGGCTAAGGCAGGATGATGATGGCCCCAACACACCAATCGTATTTCAATACGTTCAATATTTTAATTTACTGCCTCAAATTGTACTAATAGTTTATATTTTTTATTTTGTGTTTATAGTTTTACATTATAAAAAGTCTAAGATACTTGAAATTTATTCATGGAACAATAGTCCTGTCAGCACTATTAAATTCCATCTATGGATTAGAACGTATTATGGCTGTTGTGCGAGTGGCGTTTGCGGAGGCCTTTGAAGGCTTACAAATGAGCAGTAAGCTATAGTGAGTCTCTTCGCCATCAAAGATTGGTGAGTCCCGCTCTCTACTATATATCCCTTGTCTAGAACTGCAATCTTATCACAGCTTTTTATGGTACTTAATCTGTGTGCTACTACCACAGTTGTTCTTCCCACCATCATGTGCTGTAGAGCGTCTTGCACTACTTTCTCCGTCTTGACTATCAAGGGCGCTGGTTGCCTCATCTAATAGCAGCACGGTCGGAATTTTCAAAATGGCCCGAGATGCTGTTATACATTGCTTCTGGCTTCCGCATAGTCGTATGCCCCTGTCTCCACACCAAGTTTCATGGCCATCATTCAATCCAGCAATGAAATCGTGGGAGCGCTGGCTGCTTTGGCATCCTTAATGATCTCTGATTCACCAACTTTCTCCGATGCTCCGTATAAAATGTTTTCTCTAATAGTAACAGCTAATAGTGTAGGTTCTTGACCAACCAAGGCAATATGTCTTCTTGGTGATCTCAGGTGGTATGATCTTACATCTCCATCATCATTTTTTACTACACCCTTTTAAGGATCGTAAAATCGCACAATTAAACCAATGACCGTCGATTTCCCAGACCCACTTTATCCCACCAATGCTGTTGATTTTCCTGCGTCAATGTTGATTGAGAAGCCTTTGAAAATCAGCACATCAGGTCTAGCTGGATATGCAAAATGCACGTCTTCAAGCTCTATATAACTTGTTATTTTTTCAGGGATTTAACCGTTAGGGTCTTCAGGCTCACTTTTTGCGCATCGGGCCAATACACCAAAGACTGTTTCAATAGCATCCAGCCTTAGGCAAGGTCCGTAGCAAGCGGCATCGGCTATAACTCGCCCGCTAGCTTGCAGCTTTCATGTTGGGCTTTTATGGCCTTCTTCGACATGCTTCTTAGCAATACTTTTCTAGTGTAGAAGCAGATAATGATGAGAGGCTGGACAGCTATCATCACCAATGCCAGCCTACAGGCAATGAATAGGCCCATGATGAAGCTGTTGTTACAGAAGAGATGGCTTGTATAAGCAAAGCCACTCGATCACCCACCAAAGATCTCACCTGCAAAAAAACCAGAAGTATAGTTAGAGCTCAAGGTCCATGACCAGAATTTAACCAGAACTTAACTCATAATCAAAAGTTATAATGCTGAATGACGTTAGTTAACAAAGAAAATATCGAAAGCCCAAGGAAGCACAGTGAATAAGTTATTGTCTTCGCTTTAATCTCATCATGATCTGTCAAGAAATACACTGATATCGTAGAGCCCAGGGCGAAACCATAAAAAGGCTGTATTGCACCAAATAATATTGCACTTAAATACCCCAAGCTACATTGTTTCCATTCTGGTAAATTCAAAGCCAACAATCTCCCGAAGGATGGTTTAGTCAATTTTTAGCTTACCTCTACATTGTTGTTTCCTTTTTGATCATCTCCCGCCAAGGTAGCTCTAGTTTGCAAAAAAGAGTTAGCAGTGCTTGACCAACTAACTGGTGGAACTCTGCAACTACTAGTGTTGTTTATGTCAGCCAAGTTCGGTATAAAAGACAAGCCATTCAAGTTTGCATTCTTGAGATTGATATTAACGATTTCTCCTGGGTTTGTTGAAGACGTACAAGTAATGTACAGAGGCCATTTTCATCTAGTATTAGCTCGTCATGAGACCCTGTTTCCATGACTTGTCCATTTTGGATCACAACAATCATGTCTGCGTTGCGGATAGTAGAGAGACGATGGGCGATGATAATGGTGGTGCGGCAAACAGCAGCATTGTCCAGAGCTTCCTGAACTACACGCTCGGATTCAGAGTCCAAGGCACAGGTTGCTTCGTCTAGCAGAAGGATTCTGGGTTCTTTGATTATTGCTAGCGCAATGGCAATTCTTTGCTTTGGCCCCTTGACATTTGTACTCCTTTCTCCCCAACCTATTTGACACATTCAATTATCAAAAACAAAGCAGCTTGGCTGTAGTTCTAGAAAGTTGAAGTTGCCAGATACTTAACATCAAAGTTTATTGTTAGGCAACGTCAGTTCTTTTATTATGATAGGATTATATTGAGCAAAGTCGCTATCTAATTTAGTTTATTAATAAGTTCAAAAAATAAATCTTTCTAAATATTAAAATGAAATTTGGATGAGACGTGCATGATGGCTAGCCATACGAAATAAGAACTGACCTGGGTATCAAACTGCTGAGGCAACTGAGTTGAAATTACAAGCATTTGAAGATTTGTGTGCTTGAATAACCTCTTTCACTGAGGCATCTTCCTTGCCAAAAAGTATGTTTTCTATCATTGTTATTTGCAAAAAGTGCTGGCTCTTGAGCTCACCAAACCCATTTGTGACCTTAGCCATTTTAGCTGCAATTTATCAATGGCTGAGCCATCAAGGAGGATCTCTCCCCCGAGTGGGTCATAAAACCTTTGTAATAATGATATTACAGTGGATTTGCCGGAGCCACTACTACCAACTACGGCCACTGTCTTTACTGCTGGAACTTTTAGTCAGAAATCTTCGAAGATTAGGGTTTCTGGCCTTGACGGGCGGGCGAATTCAACGTGCCTGAATTCAACTTCACCTGAAACACTTTCCAAGATTTTACCTTCCATGTTATCTGAATCAATCTTTGGGAGTCTTTTTATCTCCTCCATTATATGCTCCCCTGCTGACACTGCTTATAAAAAGTACTTTAAGTTGGATAAACCAGCTCCTAAAGCTCTGATTAAAAAGTTTCTGTAATGTTATCATTACTAATGAATGATTAATTCAGGCCAAAATATAGAAAATACAAAGAAACTTGACAGCCAGATAATATTAACACAACCATCAGCAATTTAGCCGCAACACTGGAAACCATTTTCAATTTTATGGAATTTTCATTTATACCTCTTATTTTAACTCCAAATCTAGAAACTAGAATAATCAATAGCAAGGCAAAGGTACTAACAAGCCACCGTTGGTGATGTTGCTGCCAAGGGGCGTAAACGGTCCCTCCTTGAGCACCTTGTTCATGACCAGTCTGCTACCATTATAGCACATGAAAGATCAAATAGCAAATGTGACTGCATTCCTACTAATGGTCAGACCTTTAGTCCCCTGCTTTAACCCTAACTTAAAGTGAACCTTGTAAGGCCGAAGAGAATTTATCGATGGTCTTGGCTTCAGCAACAAAGGCATAAGCGGTTCTTATAGAGGATATTGCCTCCTCTGCAATTGTACCAGCCTTATGGCACTCTTCTCTCATCTTCCTTGCTAATCCCATCAATGTCCTTCCATCATCTTTTATGAAAGTCAACACAATTGATAGCAAAACTTAAGAATCCTTTTAGGTTACTAATTTAAATTTGTAAGTAGTAAAATTATTTAGAATACTGTTATTTTTCAATCACTTTGTGTGCTTAGACAAATGATGAATGAAAATATTCTCCTTATATAAATTTATTCAATCTTTAAAGGATTATTTAACATAAGATTAAGACAATCTTGATCGTACGGCTCTCAGTGCTGCAACTGAGAGATGAAACTATGAGCACTTGAGGCTTTGGCTGCTTCAACAACCTCTTCAATGGTGGCATCTTCCTTGGTAAAAATTATGTTTTCCTTTATTGTTGCTGCAAATAGTGCTGCTTTCTCTTGACTCACCAAACCAATTTGCGACCTCAGCAATTTGAACTACAATTTATCAATGAATAACCCATGGACAGGATTTCTCCCCCAAGTGGGTCATAAAACCTTTATTATAATGAAAGGCCACAGTTTTCCTGCTAGAATTTTCAGGTAAAAATATTTGGAAATTAGGTTTTCAGATCTTGATGGTAGGCAAATTCAACGTTCCTAAATTCAACTTCACCTGAAATGTTTTCCAAGATTTCACATCCTAACCTATCGCCTGAAATACCCTCCAACCCAATGTTCAATTCGCTCTCCCCTCGCCTCCTCTAACACTTACTCATTTTTATACTACAACATCCTCTCCACTCCTTCCACAGTTCCGATATACACGCACTATACCCTCATGACTATTATTTTAACAGTTCGCCACCCCCTCCTCTCTCCTCCTACTCATCTCATAATCATTGCCCCTCCTCCCCTCACGTCTGCCCCATTCTTATTTAATCGGCCATATCTCTCGAAACCCCACCCCCACCTAACTCTCACCCCCCCCCCCACCCCCCACCCCCCCCCCCAAACCGACCCACACACGACCCCCACCACATAACTCCCAGTTCCATTTATCCCCCCCCCCAACTTTTTTAAAAATACTCCTTTGTACACAACTCCGAATCTTCCATTTTCAAGCACATTTCCATCACTGAATTTCTCCGTAGCCATTTCCAATTCCTTGTATGTGAAAACTTGCACCATTCCTTTGTTTCCAACATTTGCATTTTTAGGTCCACTACTGCTACTTCTTAAAGGTCCTCCGTATAGACACCCTCCCTTCACATCTGTAACATGTTTTTCTAACATACCCGGATGAGAAGTTTGCTCAAATTTGCAAACAAGAAGAAAATTTAAATTCTTAATTAGTTTGTAGTTTATAATTACCTGGACTGGAGGTGAAGTTTGTAGTGGTATGAGCAATGAACCCACTGCAGTTGTTGATACCGCTGTTCATGTCTTTGAAACTGCTCTCATCTTTTGAGGATTTAAATCGTCGGAGCATAATTAGAAGTAGAAATAAAGCTAATAAAACGCCGACTGAGATGATAGAGAAGGTGATTATGATAATGGAATGAAGAGAAAGAATTCCATGGTGGTTATGTGGTTGAGAGCTGGATGAGCGATGGTGGTAGTGTCTGTGAGTATGGTTATTTTCGGCTGGTGCAACTGCAGTGTTGCTAGTTTCCATGAGCGCAGAGAGCAATGAAGACTGAAGAAATTTTGACTAATGATAAGAAAGAAAAAGTGAGGACAATATAGATGAAGAATTGTGAGGTGAGGTGAAATGACATGATAGATGGAAGAATTTGCTAGCTTCCCTTCCAAGGAGGTCACGATTCTACGTTACTGTCTGGCCACAAGTATTTCTCTTTTTCCTTCTCTCTCTCTCGTGAATAATAAAGTGTCTATTGTACTTGAATTCGTCCATTCTTCTGTATCTTACTAAGGAATGGTCTTTGTCTTTGCATCAGAAAATATTGGAAGCTTTTACACTGTTTTTCATCCTCCGAATTATTGTCTAATAATCATATACTTTCATTGAGTGCCAGAATTGTTTCATCGCTATGTGCAATAACTGCAGATCGGAAAGTCATCACCAATCATTTTGCAGCATCAGCAACAAGAACACATGGTGGGTTGCATGTTCCATTCCAATGTTAGCCAATCAGATTACACTACTCTCAGAGGTCACCCACACTACTAGCTATATTTCTAGATTCTGAATTTGAGATAGAATTTATTCTCAAAAACTTTTACAAAGATACTTAAAAATCATTGCTAATTAAATCAATTAGCATTTATATGTTAATTACTAAAATTGGAAATTTTATGATATGGGTAAGAATAAACTGAATCTGTGAACTGAGATCTCAGAAAATTTTATGATGAAGAAGACTCAACATCACACTAGCTGCCCTTCAAGAGTCCAAAGCCATTGTGGCAAATTGTTCATGTTACCGGGCACCAGCTCATGTTGCTGTTGTTTCCATGGCTTCTCAACTTGGCAATCTACTTCTAGCTACGTTGCTTAGAAGCTAGACTCAATAGAACTTTGCAGTACTATAAGATTCAGATACTCTCCCTGTCAACTTCTGAACTTTCCTTGTCCTGCAGCTGGAAGAGGTAGGTAAGCTAATTTCTTCCTTCCTAAACTCATGACTGAGCTTTATTAAACTTGGGACAAACAACAAAAATGAACGTTGTTCTGGTGCCGCCTAAATCCGCGGGTGTGTCAATATAGAACTCTCAAAACCTGATTACAACCCCTTTCTCATGATATGTAGGACCATGTCAACCAAATAAGTCTAGACCCTGAGAGACAATCACTGCAAGTTAGAATGCAAATTCACTTCAATCCGCCATAATTTCAGCATGTTGTTTTTAACCTCTTCCTTACAGGTTTCTCTCAACGTCTACTTGCTCACCTCTTCTTGACATGTTTTCTCTCATCATCTGCTTTTCTCCCCTGTGATAAATGCACTTGCTTTCCTTTGCTTCCTGATTTTAAAAGAGGAGCAGGGTGAAGGAAGTGATTGGGAGTTGACTAACGAGAGAGACATTGTATGGACTTGACAGTAAAATGTCATTTCTCGTGGGTTGGGGGTTTTGTGGCTTGTCTCTATCTATTTCTCACCTAAGCCACTCCTCTGTCTCGAGATGAAATCGAGTGAATGCTCACTCTGAAAGTCACGCACAGTCGTGTGGCTGTTGCACTGCGGTACAAATTGATTGAAACACTCGCCAGCATTAAATTCCAGCAGGCCCGTAAGTCCAAATTGGTGGCAACAAGATGCTTGTATACAATTTCGTGTTAACATCTCTCTGATCGGATGTGCAGGTCATCCAGACATACGATATCACGTTATCTGCACCTACCTAAACAACCAACTTAACCGAATGTTTACATTTCCTATTTAATTGATCGATCAAAAATCAGTCATACGATCATCCGTGAAAA
>BNST01001144.1:0-28077 GCA_019650275.1 Xylocarpus granatum
TCAGTAGTGCACAGGGCAAACTTCCAGGAAAGATCGGATCATCTCTAAGGGTGCGGAAGAAGGTTTGGGTGCGTTGGGCAGTGCATGGGGTGAACTTCCGGGAGCAACCAAAACATCCCCATGGGCTCAACAAAGGCATTGGACACGTTCGGCAGTGTTCGGGACAAACTTTTGGGAGCGACCGGAACATCTCTGCAGGCGGGGCAGAGGTGTTGAGCGTGTTTGAAAGTGCACAGAATGAACTTTCAAGAGCGACTGGAACATCCCCGCTGGTGCAGTAGAGGCGTCAGGCACGTTGGGCAGTGCGGTGGATGAACTTCCCGAGCGATCGGAACATCCCTGCAGGCGTGGAGGCGTCAAGCGCATTTGGCAGTGCAGGGCAACTCTGGAGGACGGAACATCCCCGTGGGCACAGCAGAAGCTTCAAGTGCATTGGGCAGTGCGTAGGAGGAACTTTTGGGATCGACCGGAACATACCCACAGGTGTGGCAAAGGCTTTGGGTGCATTTGGCAGTGTGCAGGGATGAACTTATGGAAGCGACCGAAAAAATCTCCACAGGCGGGGAAGAGGCATCGAGCATGTTTGGCAGTGCATGGGATGAACTTCAAGGAGCGACCGGAACATCCTTGCTGGCACAGCAGAGGCATCAGCCACGTTGGGCAGTGTGCAAGATGAACTTTCGAGAGTGACAGGAACATCCCCGTGGGCGCGAGCAGAGGCATTAGGCTGTTCGGCAGTGCGTGGGATGAACTTCCAGGGGCAACAGGAACATCACCTGCGGACATGGTAAAAGCGTCGTGTGCGTTGAATAGTGTGTGGGACGAACTTCTGGGAGGGACCGAAACATCCGTGTGGGCACAGCAGAGGCATCGGGAATGAGATTAACTTTCGGGAGCGACTTGAACATCCCCATGGGTGTGCAGCGGCACTGGCACATTCGTAGTGTGCAGGATGAACTTCCAGGAGCAACCCTGAACATCCCTGCAGAAGCGCACAGCAGAGGCGTCGGGTGCATTCGATAGTGCACAGGATGAATTTTTCGTGAGCGACCGGAACATCCCCACGGGCTTGGCAGTGCCATCGGGCACATTTGGCAGTGCATGGGACGAACTTCCAGGAGCAACCGAAATTGCCTGCATGCTCGGCAGAGGCATCGGACGCATTCGGCAGGGCTCAGGACGAACTTCCGGGAGCAACTGGAACATCCCGTGAGCATGCAGAGGCATCAGGCCATTTGGCAGTGCTGTGGGATGAACTTCTGGGAGTGATCAGAACATCCCAGCGGGCCAGGTAGCGGTGTCGGGCACATTAAGCAGTGTGCGGGACAAACTTGCGGGAGCAACTGGAACTTCCCCACGGGCGTGGCAGAGGCTTTGGGCACTTTGGCCAGTGCACGGGATGAGCTTCTGGTAGCGACCAGAACATCCTCTCGGGCATGGCAGAGGCATCGGGCGTGTTCGCCAGTGCAAGGGACAAACTTCCGGGAGCAAGTAGAACATCCCTGTGGGCGCGGCAGTGGCATGGGGTGCTTTAGGAAGTGCGTGGGACGAACTTCTGGGACTGACCTAAACATTCCTGGGGGCACGGCAGCATAAGACATTCAGCAGTGACTGGAAAACTTCCTGGAGCAACCAGAACATCCCCCCGGAGCAGAGAGGCTTCAGGGCTTGTGCAGTGCTGGAAAAAAACTTCCAGAAATGATCGGAACATCACTGCAGCTATGGCAAAGGTGTCGCACTGTTAAGCAGTGCACGGGATGAACTTCTGGGAGTGACCAGAAACATCCCTGTAGGTGCAGCAGAGGCATCGGGTGCATTCAGCAGTCTACGAGATGAACTTCGTGGAGTGACTAGAAAAACCCCGCGGGCATGGCAGGAGTGTCAGGCGCATTTGGTAGTGCGCGAGATGAGCTTTCTGGAGCGACAATAACATCCCGCTGGCACGGTAGAGGCATCGAATGCATTGGGCAGTGTGCGGGATGAACTTCCAGGAGTGACCCGAGCATCCCCGCGGGCACAGCAGAGGCGTTGGGCACATTTGGAAGTGCACATGATGAACTTCGGGGAGCGACCGGAACATCCCCGCAGGTGTGGCAGCCGCATTGGGTGCATCTGGCAGCATGCGGGACAAACTTCTGGTAGTTCATCCCGCGCACTGCCAAACATAGTCAATGCTTTTGCTGTGCCCAAGGGATGCTCTGGCCACTCCCAGAATTTCATACCACGCTCTGCTGAGCATGCCCGTAGCCTCTGTTGCGCCTGCAGGGATGTTCCGATCGCTCCTGGAAGTTGATCTCTACTACTGTCGAATGCGTCCAACGCCTCTGCCGAGCCCGCGGATATTTTCTGGTTGCTCCCAGAAGTTCGTCCCGTGCACTGCCGAACACACTCAATGCCACTGCTGAAAGCACCTGACGCCTCTACCGCGCTCGCTGTGATGTTCCGGTTGCTCGGGGAAGTTCATCCCGTGCACTCTCAAATGTGTCCGAAGCCTCTGCCACGCCGGCAGGGATGTTCCAGTTGCTCCCTAGAAATTCGTCCCGCACACTGCAGAACGCGCCAAGCGCCACTGCCGCGCCAGCAGAGATGTTCCGTTTCGCTCCCTGAAGTTTATCATGCGCACATCCGAATGTGTCTGACACTGCTTGCTGTGTCCACGGGGATGTTTTGGTCGCTTCAGGAAGTTCATCCTGCACACTGCCTATCGCGCCCGATGCCACTGCCACGCCAGCGGGGATGTTCCGATCACTCCCGAAAGTTCGTCCCGCACACTGCCCAACTCAACCGAAGCCTCTGCCATGCCCGCGGGATGTTCTGATCACTCCCAGAAGTTCATCCCGCGCACTGACGAATGCGCCCGTCGCCTCTGCTGTGCCCTCAGGGATGCTCCAGTCGCTCCCGGAAGTTCATCCTGCACACTGCCCAACTTGAC
The DNA here is from genome assembly GCA_019650275.1 of Xylocarpus granatum. Lineage (NCBI taxonomy): Eukaryota > Viridiplantae > Streptophyta > Magnoliopsida > Sapindales > Meliaceae > Xylocarpus > Xylocarpus granatum. The sequence continues at coordinate 2,933 of BNST01001144.1, forward strand.
CGAAGCCTCTGCCATGCCTGTGGGGATGTTGTGGTCGCTCTTACAAGTTCATCCCTACAGACTGCCGAATGCGCCTGTCGCCTCTGCCACACCTTCGGGGATGCTCTGGCTGCTCCAGTAAGTTTGTCCCGTGCACTGCCCAATGCACCCGAAGCCTCTGCCATGCCCACGGGGATGTTCTGGTCATTCCGGGAAGTTTCGTCCCGTGCATTGCTGAACGTTTCTGACGCCGCAGCTGTGCCCATGGAGATGTTCTGGTCACTCCCAGAAGTTCATCCTGAGCAATGCCAAACGCATCTGACGCCTCTGCCACGTCTGCAGGGTGTTCTGGTTGCTCCTAGAAGTTCGTTCCGTGCACTCTCGAACAAGGCCAAAGCCTCTGCTGCATCCGCAGGGATGTTCTGGTCGCTCCCGGAAGTTCGTCCCTAGCACTGCCAAATGCGTCCGACGCCTTTCCGAGCCCATGGGGATTTTCTGGCACTCCCGATGTTTGTCCCTGCACCGCCGAACTGTTGGGGTCCCGATTTCTTGTCCCAACTTTTTTACACCTAAAACCTCTCCTAACTTGCTGTCCTGTTTGATCCGTGAGTTCTTTTCTTTGATTCTTGTCCCCTAAGCTGTCCTTCGGGATAGATTAATGATAAAAGATATGTTGGATAGGCAAGACAACTCTTAAACCTATCTCAACTTGCCTTGGTTGAAGAAGACAACTCTTGACTTCAACCTAAGCTCTTAAGCAAGGAAGAAAACTCTTCACCTTGACTTAAGCCCAAGTTATCTCAAGACAACTCTTAAAAGATAACCAAAATATAAACAAGAATGGAAGCAAGAATGCTAACCTTGATTCTTGATTAATGAATGAAAACATACAAATTCGCAGCATATGTTCTTGCTAACAAATAATGGGCTGCATTTATAGTATTGGACAGCCTTTTCCTAATTTAACTAGTACTTAAGTTCCTTATCCACTTAGGACAAGTTTTCCTAAGTCAACAAGGTTTCCTAAGACAACTAGAATCTTATCAAGATAGACCTTATCCAAATGTTTCCTAATTCTACTAGGATTCTTGGTCTTCTTGATTGACTAATCCTATTTTGACTAAACCTCTTTATCCTTATCTTATCTTATCTCCTACAGCTGCTGGTCTTTATCTTGCTGTTTCCTTCTAAGATTAGGACTTCCATATGGCGTGTTCTTCTGTCCCAAGACTTCTCCTTGATGTGAACAACTTGTTGAAGCTAAACCCTTCTTGATGTCCTGCTGCTGCTGGAGTTCCTCATGCCGTACACATCCTTCTCCTGCTCGAATTGCACCATGCGTATCCTGCTGATGCTGGAGTCCTTCTTGTCTTGGATTTGTTCAAACTCTCCTTGACATAAACATCTTACTGCTGCTGGAGTTCTTCTTGATGTGAATATCCTTCTTCTGCTGGAATTCCTGTTGGCATGAATGTCCTTCATTGATTAGGATTAAGTCAAATACTGACCGAGCCTCACTGCTGGGCTGTACACTTGCTGTTGTCATGCTTGTTGTGCACATTTTCTGGCCCATGCTCTCCTTTGCCGCCTCATTTTCTGCCCATTGCCTTTCCTGCATACTTAGGTTCTCAACAGTCCCCCTTTCTTGAAGACTCACCTTGTCCTCAAGGTGAAAGTTGGAAAACTGCTGGTGGATGTCATTATAATCTTTCCAAACTTGTATGGGTAATGGCAAAGGTTGTAGCAATCCCTTGGTCTTGCCATCTTCTGGTTTTATCCATGGGCAAATGTCACAATTGCTGTCTTTCTTCTTGACTTCTGCCTTGAATCCTTCTGACCAAAAGAATAGCTTGATCCGCATGTAAGTACAGAACCATCCTGAATGTCCTCCTTCCCATGAGTTGTGGAAGTGATTCAAGATCTTCCCTCTTAGTCCCGGTATGTTTGGTATATACACCTGCTGGTTGTGCCAAATATATCCATTCTTAAGGGTGAATTTACTAACCTTACGGTCAAAATTCTTGATCTTCTCAGTGAGCTCTTGGCTTTGGGGATCAATCTCTATTGCCTCTTTGATTTCTGTCCATACATTCCACTCTGCTCTGCTAATGGCAGTGAGGCATGCGTCATTAGGCTCACATGTCTCTGCTCTGCTAATGGCAGTGAGGCATGCGTCATTAGGCTCACATGCTGTCCACAACGCTTGACCTCCATTGCTTTTGGACAATGCGTCTGCCACCTTGTTTTCCATGCCCAGTTTGTAGATTATTTCATCCAGCAACTTGAGAAGGAACTTTTGCTGTTCCAATGTGGTAATTTTCTGTTCCATGAGGCTTCTCAAGGGTTGTTGATCTGTAATGATCAGGAATTTCCTCCCAAGAAGGTAAGGTCGCCATACCTTGACTGCATGGATGATGGCCAACATCTCCTTGGCATATACTGACCATTCCTTCTTCATGGGCCCTAAGACTCTGCTCATGTATGCAATAGGTCTTCCGGCTTGACTCAGGACAGCACCTATTCCATCTTGACATAAGTCTGTGTGAAGCTCAAAGGTTTGTTTGAAGTCGGGCAGTACTAACACAGCGTCTCACACATGGCTTGCTTCAACAACTTGAATGCATCTTCACTCTTCTCTATCCATAGGAATTCGTCCTTCTTCAGCAAATCCGTCAATGGATTTGCTATGGAACTGTATTTGCGAAACAAATCGGCGGTAATAGCCCTGTCAAGCCTAGAAATCCTCTAAGTTCTGTGACATTCTTAGGAGTCAGCCATGTTTGCATGGCTCCTATCTTTTCGTTGGTCTACCTTCACTCCATCTTTGGATATGATGTGACTGAGGTATTCAAGCTCCTCTTGCATGAAGTGCACTTGGATGGCTTGATAACGAAAGCGATTTCTTCTTAACACCTCTAGCACTTTTGCTAAGTGTTCTATATGATCATCATGGTTCCTGGAATAGACCAAAATGTCATCAAAGAAAACTAATACAAACCTGCATAAATAAGGTTTGAAGATGTCGTTCATGGCTGCTTGAAAGGTGGAGGGTGTGTTGCATAGTCTGAAAGGGCATGACTAGGTACTCGTAGTGTCCACTATGAGTCCGAAATGCTGTCTTCTGCACATCCTCTTCTTTCATGCGTATTTGATGATATCCAGCCTTGAGATCCAGCTTGGTAAACAACTTTGCTCCATGTAACTCGTCCAGCATATCATCGATTGTTGGGATCGGGAAACAATCCTTGACAGTCGCTTGGTTGAGTGCCCGGTAATTGGTGCAAAACCTCCAAGTTTTGTCTTTCTTTCTAACAAGTAGAAGGAGAAGAAAAAATGGGGAGGTGCTAGGTTGGATAATACCTTGTTGTAGCATCTCTTCCACTTGTCTTTCGATCTCATTCTTTTGGAAGTGTGCATACCGATAAGGTGCTACATTAATCGCTTTGGTTTTGTTGATTAATGGGATGGCATGGTCGTAATGTCTTGAGGGTGGTAGTCCTTGTGGCTCTCCTAAGACATCTCTCGAATTGCTCCAGTAGGTTCCTTACTCCTATTGGTATGTCTTCGTGTGTATGATGTTTGGCTGTGTTTTCCTCTTTGTGGCCAAGAGAACAGCAAAACATTGTGCCCTTTTTCTGTATAGTCGTTCAAGGGTACTTACCTCACAATGATGCGCTGCATTGGTGGTGGATGCCTTCCCACGTGCAGTCCCTTCCCTTCCATTGGAAGTGCATGGCCATGGATTCCTAGTCGAACATTATCTTGCCTATGGTTTTAAGCCAAGCATTGCCTAAAACCACATCAAGGCCTGCCAAGGCTAACACATGCAGTTCTGCCTCTATCTTGACTCCTTGAATCTGCATTGCTACTGCCTGGATAACTTGTGTGCACTTGAGCTTCTGTCCGCTTGCCACTCTTACCTCAAAGGGTGCAATCCTTTTCAGACATAGCTGAAGTGTTTTGACCAGTTTTGTGTTGATGAAGTTATGGGTAGCTCCACTATCTATCAACACCAAAACATTCTTCCTGTTAATGGTTGCGAACAACCTCATGGCAGTAGGCTTAGTGGTTGCCCCTACTGCATGCAAGTTGATTTTGCCTTCTTCCGCATGATCCAGGAAGTGTTCTGCCTCTGCTTCCTCCTCGCTGTCCATGCGGCTTTCTTGTTCTTCCTCACTGCTTTCCTCGTGTTCTTCATCACTTACCACTTCAATGATGTTGAACAGCCCTTTCTTGCACTTGTGGCCAACTTGCCACTTATCATTGCACCTAAAGCATAGGCCTCTTTTGATTCTCCTGTTGATCTCTTCGGTTGATAGTTTGAGAGGGTCTTTTGTTTTTGAGGGCATTGTCTTACTTGATGAGGATGCCTTACCTAGTTTGTCCAAGGGTAGTTTGTCCTGTGCACTGCTGAACGCACTTGATGCCTTTACTGCACCCGCGGGGATGTTTCGGTCGCTTCCAGAAGTTCGTCTCGTTCACTGCTGAGTGTGTCAGACGCCGCTACCACACCGCAGGGATGTTCCGGTCGCTCCTGGAAGTTCATCCCGAGCGCTGCCAAACACGTCTGACTCCTCTGCTGAGTCCATGGGGATTTTCTGATCGCTCCCGGAAGTTCATCTTGCACACTGCGAATGTGCCCAATGCCAGAAGTTCGTCCCATGCACTACTGAATGTTCCCGAAGCCTCTGCTGTGCCCTCAGGTATGTTCCAGTTGGTCCCGGGAAGTTCATCCCATGCACTGCCAAATGTATTTGATGCCGCTGCTGCACCCGCGGGGATGGTTCGGTCGCTCCTGGAAGTTCGTCCCGCGCACTGCCGAACGAGCCCGACGACCCTGCCATGCCCACAGGGATGTTCTAGTCACTCCCGGAAGATTGTCCCTGAGCTGCCAAACTCGGACGTTGCCTCTGCCGTGCCCTGCAGGGATAATTCGGTCACTCCAGATAGTTCATCCCACGTAGCACTGAACATGTTCGACACCGTTGCCGCACCTGCAGGGATGTTATGCCGCTCCCGGAAGTTCATCCTGCTCACTGCCGAGCACGCCTGTAGCCTCTGCCAGCCCACAGGGATATTCCAGTCGCTCCCGGAAGTTCGTCCCTAGTACTGGCAATCGCGTCCGATGGCCCTGCCGAGCCCACGGGTATTTTCTGGTCACTCCCGGAAATTCGTCCCTGCACAGCCGAACACGTGTGATGCCTTTTCTGAGCCTGCGGGGATGTTCCAGTCACTCCCAGAAGTTCGTCCCGTGCACGGCCTAACATGCCCGATGCCTCTGCCAGTCCTGCCGAGATGTTCCAGTTGCTCCCGGTAGTTCATCCCAAGCAATGCGGAACGCGTCCGATGCCTCTGCCACGCCTGCAGGGATGTTCCGGTCGCACCCGGAAGTTCGTCTCGCACACTGTTGAATGTGCTCGAAGCCTCTGCCGTGCCCGCAGGGATGTTCCGGTCGCTCCCAGAAGTTTGCCCTGCGCACTGTCGAATGCGCCCAAAGCCTCTGCCATGCCCGCGGGGATGTTCCGGTCGCTCCCGGAAGTTTGCCTCGTGCACTGTCGAATGCGCCCGAAGCCTCTGCCATGCCCGCAGGTATGTTCCGGTCGCTCCCGGATGTTCGTCCCTAGCACTGTCAAACGCGTCAACGCGTCCAACACCTCTGCCGAGCCTGCGGGGATTTGCTGGTCACTCCCGGATGTTCATCCCGCTCACTACTGAGCCCGCGGGATTTTCGGTCGCTCCTGGATGTTTGTCCCGCTCACTGCCGAACATATCCAATGCCGCTGCCACGCCCGTGGGGATGTTCCAGTTGCTCCATGTAGTTTGTCCCATGCACTGCCAAACGCTTCCGATGCCTCTGCTGTGCCCACAGGGATGTTCTGGTCGCTCCCGAATTATTCTGGAGGTACAGAATATAATTAAATACACCAATTTCGGGGCGAGGTACAGAATCAGAAGAGCCGCAGAATAACCGACAGAGTGCAGGGGAGCACAGAGGGGTTATTGGAAGCTATTCTGGAGGAGAGAGAGAGAGAGAGAAGAGGGGTTTAATTCATTTCACTCGTTTGATCCTACAACCTAGCACTATTTCTGATGAATAGTTGTTTAACCTAACATACTAACAACTACTGTACACAATTAATTTCTACAAAATACTAAATTTACCAGAGTTTTTAAAGAACCAACCACCGGAGTTTCTACGGCGTTGGGGATTTAGGAATAAGACTGTTAAGGGAGGGACTCTCTATCTTAACAGAATATGTTGAGAGATTAAAGAAAATTTTACCTTTAACTCTGAAAGCTGATTTTGAGAGAGATTTTTGGGAGAGATTTGGAAGAAGAGAGATTTTTGTTGCTTGAATCGTTCTGCTTTCATTGAATAACTGAAGGGTTTATATACAACCTAAAAGTAACTCATGGTTAGAATAACCATGGTTACTTTCTAAAAAAGAAAACTCTAGTTACAAAAAGTAACCTAACTCATGGTTAAATAAAACCATGGTTTACAAAAAGAAACTATAGTTAACAAAAGTAAACTAACTCATGGTTAGATAGAACCATGGTTGGTAAAAAGAAACTATGGTTACAAAAAGTAAACAAATTACAAAAAGTAAAAGAATCTGGTGGCAGCTTTGTCGGGTGGCTTGTCTGAGTGCTGGCAACTCTGAGTCAATCATCCAAGTCTATTAAGTCATCATCAGAGGATATTGCATCTATATCTGATAAAATTTGGAAATCTCCAAAATGTTTTATTTCAAGATGGGCTCTGATGGAATGAAGATGATCTTCTATGCTTGGATCCTCATGGATTTGGCCCATGAAAGGTGTATAGATAGTAAAATTCCTGTATCTAGTAAACACCTTCATACTGCTATCTTCCATATGCAAAGGATAATCATGAGTCCATGTTCTGGCTTTTTGAGCAGATAGGAGCAAATTTCTGACATTTATTATATTCATCATGACGATGGAGTCAGATGCTTCAATCCACTCTTTCCAATGCATTTGTGTTCTCAGGTATGTGGGCTCAGAGAAGGGAAACACATCTATTAGAATTTCCATCTTTGGCTTCTCCTGGATATCCTGTAGTGTAGCTGGCTGGAATAGAAAATATACGGAGATCTATAAATCCTCCTCCATTTAATCCATCTACCAACCTTTCTTTGCTCATAATATTGCATGCAGGATATAAGACAACCTCCAAGATAGTGGTTCTATGAACTTTCTTTATTTGAGAAGGATGAGTAACCACTATCCTAGTAATAAATCCCATTTCAAACAGTTTCTCAAAAGAGAAAGGAGTAGAATTATCTTTCCAATGTTTTAAATGGGCTGTTGCCTTGAAGAGAACCATCCCCTTGCTGCATATGCATATATTGGGCATATCATGGTCTTGGGCTTTGTAATGTATAGCTGCCAAGCCCATTCCTGGTGGATATGGCCCATTTAATGCTATGTTCTCAGAATTCTTGGGCATTCACCATTTCTGTCATTTTGTCTGCTAATACATACCCAAGTACTTTTCTTTCAGCTGGGGTGTTAAAATGGGGTTCTAATAGTTTTTTCTTTGAGAATCTTTCTGTGTTTTCCTGTTGCCATTTTTCAATTTCCTTTTTTCATTCCTCTTCTTTTTCTTTTCTCTCTTTGAGCTCTTTTTGTATTTTTTCAATTTTTTGCTCAAGCTCTTTTATTTTTTCCTTTTTTCCACTCACATCTGCTTTTAAGAGATTTATTTCTTTTTGCATCATGAAAGGTGTTTGGGGAGTGAGAGGATTAGGAGAGGCCAGAAGCATAGATCTCAAATTTTCTTCTTGATTTTTAAAATCAAGATAACAACAAAGGGCATGAAGCATATCAGGTTTTAATCTGGGATTAAAATTCCACAGATTATCAACAAGACATTTCTGTTCAGGCTTCAATTGGGCTTTGGCCTTAAAGAGAGATTTGTTCCAGTGGGGAACACTTTCAGTGTATAGGGTCCAAAGAAAAAGGAATTTGGGCTTTGTGGGCTTTGTGAAGTACCTGCCATTGCTGCAAAGAATAATAATAAAAGAATGGGTTAGTGCTACAAATCTTTTCTACAATGTCTATATTTCTACATATGCATGAACAATTATGTTGGTGGGCTTAGTGGGCTCCTGACTTACGTCGGTATCCACAACAAAATTGAATTTTGTACAATGCCACCATGCATGAATGCATATTAACTTTCTACATTTTACTTTCTACATGGAATTACATTTCTACATGCAATTTATATTCATTAATCAAAAGTATCATTATTAATTATTCTAGATAATTTATCTGCTAAGAAATTTTCATTAGCCTTTACATGTTCAATTTTACATTCTACACCTGTTATTTTTAAATAGTCTATAAATTTTATCCATCTATTGGTACTTAGTTTACTAGAATTTATCTTATTATAAAATTTTACTATGCATTACAATCAGTTCTTAAGGTATATTCTAATTTATCAAATACAAAAATTTTAAATTTTTCTAAGGTATTTATACATGCTAATATTTCTGCATCTATACTAGTTACTTTAGTTTTATATTTACCACTAGTATATCTACTTAATTTTTCTAAGCTACGGGGATCTTCTTTATTAGGTTTCCATTTTAAAATTCCTCCCCATCCTTCTAAACTACCATCTGTTTCTATTATTATATAACTATCCTTTGGTGGTAATTCTAAATCTGGTAAGTTTTTTATTATATTTTTTATCTGTCTAAGTAATTTTTTATCCTCATTATTAAACCTAATTTCTCCTCCTATTTTTAATTTATTATAAAAAGGGTCCTGTTAATTTTCCTAAATTAGGAACATAATTTCTAGTGTAATTTAATAATCCTAAAAAACTTTCTAATTCTTTTTTAGTACTTTATTTCTTCATTATAATCTATTACCTTTTTAATTATATGAGGCTGTAATTTTATTATTCCTTTTCCTATTTCTAATCCTAAAAATTCTATTCTAGGTTGTCCTAATTTTAATTTTGTCTTTGATAATATTAATCCTTCTTTTTCACAAATATCAAAAAATCTTTTTAAATGTTGTATATGCTGTGTTATATTATCACTAAATATTAATATATCATCTATATAACAAATTATAAAATCATCTAACTGTCTAAATATATTATCCATTTTTCTCTGAAATATACTAGGAGCATTTTTTAATCCAAAAGGCATTACTAACCACTCATATTGTCCTAAGGGTGAAGTAAATGCTGTCCATTCTATACTATCTGGATGCATAGCTACTTGATGAAATCCTGATTTTAAATCAAATTTACTATATATTTCTTTATCTTTTATTTTTAATAATAAATAATCTATTCCTGGTAAAGTATACTGATCTTTATAAGTATTATCATTTAACCTTTTATAATTAAAAACCATTCTACTTTTTCCTCTAATTATCTCACTATGTTTTTGTACTATAAAAGCTGCAGTTCTATGTCTACTGTTAGAATGTCTAATTAATTTTCCTTTTAATAATTCTTCTATGTGTTTAGTATATTCTGCTTTAGTTCTAGGATCTGGTATTATGGGTTTATCTTGTATAGTTAAATCTGGATTTATTATTTCTAATTTACAAGTAACCTTATTCCTATTCCATAATGCTAAAGGATTTTCTCCTATTACTGATAAATCTTCTAATCTTTTCATTAATGGTTCTAAATATGTTTTATAATTTGATTCTAATCTACCATAATTGTATAATATTACATCTGTTTCTAATAATTCTTCTATTTCCTGCTTATTACACTCTTCCTGTTCTTCAAAAATTTTAATATCTACTGGTCTACTTATGGGTGATGTATCTATGGTTTCTGTTTTCTTAAAAAATGTTACTTTTCCATTTTCTATAGTTATTCCTCCCTGCATACTATAAATAAAATTCATTCCTATTATTAACTGAGTTCTATCATGAATCTGTAATGGTAAAACATAACAAAATGGTAATAAATATTTCTGAGTTTTAAATATCAAATAACTTCCTGTTTTTACTTTTAAAAAACTTTCTGTTACACTATTTACTCCTGCTATTCTTATTGGTGAAGGTAAATTTTCAAAACATTCTCTAGGTAAAGCTTTATCATGTATAGCACATTTACTAGCTCCTGTATCTATGATGGCATTTAAATTATATTGCTTATTATTTATTTCTATTGCTACTTGACAATTTAATAAATTATTAATTATACTAGCAGGTCTTACTGTATTACTAGCTATAATTTCTAAGTTATCTCTTTTTCTTATTTCTATTCTTTCTTTCATCTAATATTCTTAATTTAGGGCTTATAATATCTATCTACTGTTTTTTCTTCTTCTATTTTTACTCTATCCTTTTTTATTTCTAATCCTTTTCTATTGTCTCTAAATCATCTTCTTTTTCTATTATTTTAATTTACTTTCTTTTTCTAAATCTATTATTCTTTGTTCTAATCTACTTATTTCTAAGTCTTTTTCTAATCTTAATTCTGATAATTCTTTTTCTAATTTTTCTAGTCTACTAACTTTTTCTTTTAAGTATTTGTTTTCTAATTTTATGAATTCTATATCTTTTTCTTCATTTTTATTTTCTTTTACTTCTTTTTTAACCTCATCACCGTATTCTACTATTTCTCCAAACCTTGCTATATCCATAGGACAACATACTAATTCACATTTTTACATTTTTTACAATTTTTTACTATTATCATATTACAATAAAAACATTTTTCTCTATAGGTATTATTCCAACTATGTTTACATTCTTTACAATCTAAAGGTAATTGTTTTTCTATTAACCAATTCATATTTTATTTTCTAAATTATTCTGTTAAAGCAGATAATTTCTTTATCTTTTTAGAGTGGAAACTGTTTGAGAATTCATAAAAGGGGAAGAAGAGCCCAAAGAAGCTCTAATATATTATTCTTCTTGATTTTTAAATCAAAATAACAACATAGAGCATGAATAATATCAGGTTTTAATCTGGGGTTAAAGTGCCACAGATTATCTACCAGGCATTTTTGTTTGGGCTTCAACTGGGCTTTGGCCTCAAAAAGCCTTTGTAAGGAGTAAGGCATCATAGAATCATTCCAATTCTCTAGATGGGCTGTGGCTTTGAAGAGGATTAGGCCCTTGCTACATATACAGGCTCCCGGAATATCATGATCTTTAGTTTTATAGTAAAAGCTTATAATACCCATTCCTGCTGGAGCTTGCCCACTAGTAGCAACAATTCTAAGGAAGTCCTGGGCTCTTACTAATTCATATCTTTTTTCTTTTAGAACCCAACCAAGAACCTTCTTTTCAGCTGGAGTGTTGAAAATAGGTTCTAATAGTTTTTTCTTTGCAAACCTTTCTGTATTTTCCTGCTGCCAAATACCAATTTCCTTTTTCATCTCTCTCTCTATATTTTTTCTCTCAATGAGCCCTTTTTGGATGTTTTCAATTTTCTGTTCAAGCTCTTTTTATTTTTTCATTTTTCTCACTCAATTGTTTTTGTAAAACATTTATTTTTTCTTTTAGAGTGGAAACTGTTTGAGAATTCATAAAAGGGGAAGAAGAGCCCAAAGAAGCTCTAATATATTGTTCTTCTTGATTTTTTAAATCAAAATAACAACATAGAGCATGAATAATATCAGGTTTTAATCTGGGGTTAAAGTGCCACAGATTATCTACCAGGCATTTTTGTTTGGGCTTCAACTGGGCTTTGGCCTTAAAAGAGAGATTTGTTCCAGAATATAATATTCCTTTCTCTACCTTATTTCTGGCATCACTGTGGAATCATGAGTGAAATTACAGGAGTGATTCTGTACCTCCAGAATAGTATTAGGTTGAGAAAACTCTTAAAGAGGTAAGCTGAAGTACTAGGCAGAAGCTTGGAGGCTGATAAGACCTAGGTGTAGGCGAAAACTTGCGGAGTCTATTAACCTGATATCATGACCAGTAAGGAAGAAGAGGTACTTCATAGGCTTGATTATTTAGACTTAGATACAGGAGGAAGATACCATAGGAAGAGGTCTGTAGATAACTTGAACATAGTTTGTTTTTCTTGTGAAAATTTTAAGCATAAATTTCACTCGGATAATCCACAGCTGAAAGCTATTTCTGATGAATTTAGAATTATTAAAAGTCAAAACTTTTAGATAATACCCATAAGACAAAATGAGTTTAGAAAAAGACCCTTTTTATTTAAAAAATTTAGAAATTACTGAAAATGAAATAGTAGGTCCAGCAATAGGTTTTAGTAAAGACATGAATAGCTTAGGATCTGTAGCAGGAGTACCATACTATATTAAAACTATAATTAGGCAGAATAATACAATAATTTCTTTATTATTAGAAATCAATAAAAAATTGATAGCCTTAGAATACAGTTTAGAAAAATTACCAAATAAAATCAAGATCCTTTATTTGTAAAAACTATAGAAAATATTAATGAAAAATTAGCAAATTTATCCTTAGGACCTAAACCAGTAGTAGGAGGATCTAAAGGAAAAATGTTAGTTTGGAAAAAGTGGGAATAGAATGTCACTTAGAAGAAGTAATACTACAACTAGTATAGATAGACAAGGTAATATAACTAGGAATAATGAAACCCGTAGAAATAGTACTAGTACAGAAAGACCATATACTTTGATAGATAGGATATTAAGAAGACAGGATAGAGAAGGAAATAATAATTTAAGGTTAGAAGAAGTAATAGACTAATTCTTTTTTAGTATTTATTTCCTCATTATAATCTATTACCTTAATTGTAGAAATAGAAAGATTAGAGGAAAGGCTAGTACAGATAAGATTAGATAATATATTCAGGAATAGAATAGAGTTAAGATTGACATTATTAAAAACAATGGAAAATTGGTTAAAACATAGTCTCGTAGCATCCAGATTATAAAACAATGGAAAGGCAAAAAATAAGAGAACTATATAGTAAATACCCAGATTATGATTGGACAGTAGATTTTCTAGAAATTCTAGATTTAGATGATTTTAGTTTATACATAGACATGGTATATGGAGATGAGTATCCTAAAATAGGAAATAAAAATAAAAAATATGAACCAATAGAAAATATGAAAGATGTAGAATTAGTAACTAGAAAAGGAATAAAAATAAATGAAGAAAAAGTAGAAAATAAAACAATGTTAGAAGAAGATTTAGATTTATTAGAAATTCTTAGGAATGGTATAAATACAGAAGAATATATATTACCCTTAGAAGAATTAGATACCCCTAAATATGATAATTACATAGGAGATAGGATATTAGCTAGTACATCATCAGGAGTAGTAACTAGTCCAGAAATACCTCAAATAGAAATACAACCAAATAGGACTTTTCCAAGAGCTGATAATCAACCTACTAATAAAATATGTATGCCAAAAATAAGAGGTAGAGGATATAGTACTAACTCATTCTTTTGTTATTAAATTTTTAAGGTGACTCATGATTCTCGCACACTGCTGAACGTGCCGGATGCCGCTGCTGAGCCCGCGGGGAATGTTTTGATCGCTCCTAGAAGTTCATCCTGAGCGCTGCCGAACACGTCCAGCTACTCTGCCGAGCCCATGGTGATTTTCCGGTCGCGCCAAGAAGTACATACCGCACACTGCCAAACACGCCTGACGCCACTGCATTGCCTGGGGATGTTCCGGCACTCCCAGAAGTTCGTCCTGGGCACTGCCGAATGTGCCCGATGCCTCTACTGTGCTCGCGGGGATGTTGCGGTCACTCCCAGAAGTTCATACTGCACACTACGGAATGTGCACGAACCCTCTGCCGTGCCAGCGGGGATGTTCCGGTAGGTCCGGGAAGTTCATCCCGCATACTGCTGAGCATATCTGACGGTGCTGCCACGCCCACGGGATGTTCCGGTTGCTCCCGGAAGTTCATCCCATGCACTGCCGAAACATGTCCACAGATGGCGCTGCGCTGCGGGGATGTTCCGGTAACTCCCGGAAGTTCATCCTGGCACTGCCGAACATGCCTGATGCCTCTACAGCACTCGCGGGGATGTTCCAGTCGCTCCCGGAGTTTGTCCCCCACACTGCCGAATGTGCCCAAACCCTCCACCGCGCCTGTGGGAATGTACCGATAGGTCCGGGAAGTTCATCCCGCGCACTGCCGAAATTGTTGGGGTCACGATTTCTTGTCCCAACTTTTCTACACCTTAGGGGTTAGCACGCCTACTAAAACCTCTCCTAACTTGCTGTCCCATTTGATTCTTGAGTTCTTTTCTTAGATTTATGTCCCCTAAGCTGTCCTTCGGGATTAACTAATGAATAAAAGATATGTTGGATAGGCAAGACAACTCTTAAACCTATCACAACTTGCCTTGGTTGAAGAAGACAACTCTTGACTTCAACCTAAGCTCTTAAGCAAGGAAGACAACTCTTCACCTTGCCTTAAGCCCAAGTTATCTCAAGACAACTCTTAAAAGATAACTGAAATTATAAACAAGAATAAAAGCAAGAATGCTAACCTTGATTCTTCATTAATGAATGAAAAGAATACAAATTCGGAGCATATCTCCCTTGCTCACAAATAATGGGCTGTATTTATAGTATTGGACAGCCTTATCCTAATTCAACTAGTACTTAGGTTCCTTATCCACTTAGGATATGTTTTCCTAAGTCAACAAGGTTTTCTAAGACAACTAAAACATTATCAAGATAGACCTTATCCCAATGTTTCCTAATCCTACTAGGATTCTTGGTCTTTCTTGAATTTCTACTTAGACTAGAATTCCTACTTTGACTAAACCTTTCTGTCCTTATCTTATCTCCTCTCCTACAGCTGTTGACCTTTATCTTGCTGTTTCCTTCCAGGATTTGGACTTCCATATGGCTTGTCCTTCCATTCCAAGACTTCTCCTGGACGTGATCATCTTGTTGAAGCAAACCTGCCATGACGTCCTGCTGCTGCTGGAGTTCTTCATGCCGTACATGTCCTTCTCCTGCTCGGATTGCATCATGCATATCCTGCCAATTCTGGTGTCCTTCTTGACTTGGATGTCCGTGGTCAATTAGGACAGAGTCAGAACCTGGCCATGCTTCACTGCATGCCACGTGCAAGCTTGTTGTGCGCACTTTCTTGCCTGTTGCTGCCTCTCTTGCTGCTTGGCACCTCTTCGCATTCGCTCACGCTCCCTTTGCCTCTTAAGGTCCTCAACACAAATGTATCTGATGCTGCTGCTGCACCCGTGGGATGTTCTGGTCACTCCAGGAAGTTCGTCCCGTGAACTGCCAAACGCACCTGCTGGACGAACTTTCGGGAGTGACCAGAACTTTCCCGCGGGCATGGCAGAGGTGTCAGGTGTGATCAGCAGTGCGGGGGATGAACTTCCGGAGCGACCGGAACATCCCCCCTGGGCGTGGCAGCGGCGTTGGACATGTTCTGTAGTGCACAGGATGAACTTCCGGGAGCAACTGGAAAATCCCTCCGGGCACAGCAGAGGCGTCGGGCACGTTCGGCAGTGCACGGGACAAACTTGTGGGGGCAACCAGAACATCCCTGCG
Organism: Xylocarpus granatum; assembly: GCA_019650275.1. Lineage (NCBI taxonomy): Eukaryota > Viridiplantae > Streptophyta > Magnoliopsida > Sapindales > Meliaceae > Xylocarpus > Xylocarpus granatum. The sequence continues at coordinate 18,430 of BNST01001144.1, forward strand.
ATGCAAGCAGAGGCATTGGATGCGTTTGGCAGTGTGCAGGATGAACTTCCGGGAGCGACCAGAATATCCCCCAGGCGTGGCAGAGGCTTCGGTGGGTTGGGCTGTGCACGGGATGAACTTCCGGGAGCAACCAGAAAATCCCCGTGGGCAAGACAGAGGTGTCGGACTGCGTTTGGCTGTGTACAGGATGAACTTCCGAGAGCGACTGGAAAATCCCTGCATGCTCGGCAGAGGCATCGGACACATTTGGAAGTGCTTGCGACGAACTTCAGGGGGCGATTGGAACATTCCTGCAGGCACGGCAGAGGTGTCGAGCGCATTCTGCGACAGCGGTGTCAAGCGTGTTCGGCAATGCGAGGTACAAACTTCTGGGAGCGACTGTAACATCCAAGCGGGCGCGGCTGGGTCATGGGCCATGTTTGGCAGTGCACGGGACAAACTTCCAGGAGCGACTGGAACATCACTGCAGGCATGGCAGCGGCAGTGGACATGTTGGCAGTGTGCGAGACGAACTTCCAGGAGCGACTGGAACATCGCAGTGGGTGCGGCAGAGGCTTCAAGCATGTTTGGCAATGCGTGGGACAATCTTCCTTGAGCGACCTGAACATCCCTGCAGGCGCGGAAGAGGCATCAAGTGTGTTCATTAGTGCACAGGATGAACTTCTGGGAGTGACCGAACATCCACTTGGGCATGGCAGAGGCTTCAGGTGCATTGAACAGTGTATGGGTGCGAACTTCCGGGAGTGACCGAACATCCCCACGGGCAGAAGAGGCATCAGGCACTTGGGCAGTGCTCGGGACAAACTTCCCAAGCGACCAAACATCCCCGCTGGCTCAGCAGAGGCACCAGACAAGTTTGGCAGTGCTTGGGACGAAACTTCTGGGAGCGACTGGAAAAAACCTGCAGGCATGGTAGCGGCGTCGAACATGTTCGTCAGTGCTCGGGACGAACTACCGGGAGCGACTGGAACATCACCGCAGGCGCGGCTGGGGCATCAGGCGTGTTGGGCACTGCATGGAATAAACATCTGAGAACAACTGGAACATCCACATGGGCGCAGCAGAGGCTGCGGGCATGTTGGGCAGTGCACGGGACAAACTTCCAAGGGCAACCAGAACATCCCCGTGGGTGCAGCAGAGGCGTCAGGCGTGTTCACCAGTGTGCAGGACTAACTTCGGAAGCAGCTAGATTATCTCCGTGGGCATGACAGCGGCATTGGGTGCGTTCGGCAGTGCACGGGACGAACTTCTGGGAGCAACAAACATCCCACGGCTCGGCAGAGGCATCAGACTCATTCGGCAGTGCTTGGTATGAACTTCTGGAGTGACCAAAACATCCACGTGGGCGTGGCAGAGGCGTCAGGCATGTTCGGCAGTGTGCAGGATGAACTTCCAGGAGCAACCCAAAAATCCCTGCGGGCACAGCAATGACATCGGACAGTTCGGCAGTGTGCAGGATGAACTTCCTGGAGAGACCAGAATATCTCCGCGGGCTTGGCAGAGGCATTGCACGCGTTTCGGCAGTTCTCGAGATGAACTTCCAGGGAGTGACTGGAACATTCCCGCAGGTGCGGCAGTGGAGTCGGATACATTCGCCAGTGCACATGACGAACTTCCGGGAGCAACCAGAACATCCCTGCAGGCATGGGAGAGGCTTTGTGTGCATTGGGCAGTGCATGGGACTAGCTTTCGCGAGCGACCGGAACATTCCCACGGGCTCGGCAGCACCATTGGGCGCATTCAGCAGTACACTGGACGAACTTCCAGGAGTGACCAGAAAATTCCCCACGGGCTTGGCAGAGGCATCGGATGCGTTCGGCAGTATCGAGACAAACTTCAGGGAGCGACTGGAACATACCTGTGAGCCTGGCAGAGGCATCAGGCACATTTGGCATTGCACGGGATGGACTTTTGGGAGTGACTGAAACATCCCCGCGGGCGCGGCAGAGGCTTTAGGTTCATTGGCAGTGCACGGTACAAACTTCCGGGATCGACTGGAGCATCTCTGCAGGCACAGTAGAGGCTTTGGGTGCGTTCAGCAGTGCATGGTACGAACTTCTGGGAGCGACCATAAAATCCCCGCGGGCTCGGCAGAGGCGTCGGATGCACTCGGTAGTGCTCGGGACAAAATTCTAGGTCGACTAGAACATCCCCGCAAGCGTGGCAAAGGCGTCGGGGCGTTTGGCTGTGCACGGGACAAACTTCTGGAAGTGACCAGAACATCCCCGTGGGCTCGGCAGAGGCATTGAACGCGTTCGGCAGGGCTCAGGACAAACATCCGGGAGTGACCAGAACATCCCTGCAGGTGCGGCCGAGGCTTGGGGTGCATTCGGCAGTGTGCAAGACGAACTTCAAGGAGCTGACCGGAAAATCCCCGTGGGCTTAGGAGAGGTGTCAAACGCGTTGGGCAGTGCTCGGGATGAACTTCCAGGAGCGACCGGAATATCCCCACGTGTGCGGCAGAGGCGTCGAGCATGTTTGGCAGTGCTCGGGACAAACTTTGGGTAGCGACCAGAACATCCCTCCGGGCGCGGCAGTGGTGTCGGGCATGTTCGGTAGTGCACAAGATGAACTTCGGTAGTGACCGGAACATCCCCACAGGCGTGGCATAGGTGTCGGACACATTTGGCAGTGCATGGGACAAACTTTCTGGGAGCGACCAGAACATCCCCGCAGGCTCGGCAGAGTGTTGGCGCGTTTGGCAGTGCGTGGGATGAACTTCCAAGAGTGACCAGAAAATCCCAGCGGGCTCGGCAGAGGCTTCTAGGCGCAGTTGGCAGCGTGCGGGATGAACTTACAGGAGTGACTGTAACATCCCCTGCGGGTGCAGCAGTGGCGTTGAACGCTGTTTGTCAGTGCGTGGGTCAAACTTCCAAGAGCGACCGAAAATCCCTGCGGGCTCAGCAGAGGCTTAAGGCGCGTCCGGCAGTGCATGGGACAAACTTCTGGGAGTGATAGGAACATCCCCACAGGTGCAGCAGCGGAGTTGGACACGTTTGGCAGTGCGTGGGACAAACTTCCGGAAGCGACCGGAACATCCCCATGGGTGTGGCAGCGGCTTTTGGCACATTTGGCAGTGCAATGGATGATCTACCAGGAGAAACCAGAAAATCTCCGTGGGCTCGGCAGAGCTTGGACACATTCGGCAGAGGTGTCGGACGCATTTCGCAGTGCTCGAGACGAACTTCCAGGAACGACCGGATCATCCCCTTGGTCGCGGCAGCGGCAGTCAGCATGTTTCGACAGTTTGCGGGATGAACTTCTGGATTGACCGGAGCATCCCTCGCGGGTGTGGCAGAGGCTTCGGGTTCATCTCTCACACACCCAAACTGCCTGATGCCTCTGCCATGCCTACGGGGATGTTTCGGTCACTCCTGAAGTTCATCCCACACACTGTTTAACATGCGGACGACTCTGCCGCGCCCGTCTGGTATGTTCCAGCTGCTCAGGAAGATCATCCTGCGCACTGCCGAATGCACCCGATGCATCTGCCGCGCCCACAGGGATGTTCCTGTCGCTCTCGGAAGTTCGTACGACACACTGCCCAATGTGCCCAACGCCTCTGCTGTGGCAGCGGGAATGTTCCGGTCACTCCCAGAACTTTGTCCGTGCACTGCCAAATGCACCCGATGCTGCTGCCGCACCCATGGGAATGTTCTGGCCGCTCCCCAGAACTTCGTCACTCACACTGCCGAATGCACCCACGGGGATGTTCTGGTCTCTCCTGAAGTTCATCCCGTGAACTGCAGAACAAGACCAACACTGCCACTGCACCAGTGGGGAGATTCTTGTCTCTCCCTGAAGTTCATTCCATGCACTGCCGAACACGCTCGGCGCCGCTGCCACACCCACGCGGATGTTCCAGTTGCTCTTGAAAGTTTGTCCAGTGCATGCCGAATGCGTCTGATGCCATTGCCACACCCTGCGGGGATGTTCCAGTTGCTCCAGGATGTTCATCCCATGAGCTGCCGAGTGCGACAAACACCACTGTCACAACTGTGGGGTTGTTCCGGTCACTCCCGGAAGTTCATCATGCGCACTGCCCAATGCGCCCGTGGGGATGTTCTGGTTACTCCCGGAAGTTCATCCCATGCCTGCTGGAATATTCCGGTCGCTCTCGGATGTTCATCCCATGCACTGCAGAACATGTCCAAGGGCCTCTGCTGAGTCCCGCAGGGATTGTCTGGCCTAACCCCTAAGTTCATCCTGTGCACTGCCAAATGCATTTGATGCCTCTGCTGCCCCCAGGGGATGTTCCAGTCGCTCCGAAGTTCATCCCATGCACTGCTGAATGTGCCCGATGCCGCTGCCGTGCATGCAGGGATGTTCTGGTTGGTTCTGGAAGTTCATCCCGCGCAATGCCGAACATGCCCGAGAGGATGTTCTGGTCACTCTCAAAAGTTTATACTGTGCAATTCCCAGAGTGCCTGCCACCATAATCGTGAGCGCGGGGATCTTCTGGCTGCTCCCGGAAGTTCGTTCCACGTAATCGTAGACCTTATCCCAATGTTTCCTAATCCTACTAGGATTCTTGGTCTTTCTTGAATTTCTACTAAGACTAGAATTCCTACTTTGACTAAATCTTTTTGTCCTTTATCTTATCTCCTCTCCTACAGCTGCTGACCTTCATCTTGCAGTTTCCATCTATGATTAGGACTTCCATATGGCATGTTCTTCCATTCCAAGACTCTCTTTGACGTGATCATCTTGTTGAAGTCAAACCTGCCATGACGTCCTGCTGCTGCTGGAGTTCTTCATGACGTCCATGTCCTTTCTCCTGATCGAATTGCATCATGCGTATCCTGCCAATGCTGGTGTCCTTCTTCGCTTGGATGTCCGTGGTCAATTAGGACAGAGTCAGAACCTGAACGTGCTTTACTGCATGCCACGTGCAAGCTTGTTGCGCGCACTTTCTTGTCTGTTGCTGCCTCTCTTACTGCTTGGCGCCTTGCGTGCATTTGCTCACGCTCCCTTTGCCTCCTAAGGTCCTCAACAATCCCCCTTTCTTGGAGACTCACCTTGTCCTCAAGGTGGAAATTAGGGAAACGTTACTGGATATCGTCATAGTTTTCCCATGTTGCTTCATCCTTGGGCGAATGGCTCCACCATATGAGTACTCTCCATACTGGTCTTCTATTGCACCCATAGCTTACTTGCAAAATCCTAATGCTTCCCTTGGTTGCTGCCCAAGGTGATCTTCCCTGAAAACGTCGGGCAGTCCCTCATTCACTTGTCTCACATCTCCTATCTTTTTTCTCAACAATGAAATGTGAAACACTGGATGTAGTTTGGAGTTTAACGGTAGTCTTAGGCGATAAGCTACTACTCCAATATGCTCAACTACCTCATATGGTCCAAAATACTTTCTAGCCAGCTTTGCTGTAGTTGTCTTTCCAGCCTTTATTTTCCTCCTAGGATGGATTTTAAGATAGACATAGTCACCTACCTTAAATTCCACTTCCTTCCTTCCCTTGTCTGCTTGTTTCTTCATTCGGTCCCTTGCATTCTCAAGCTCATGCTTGAGTTTCTTAAAGACCTCATCTCTTGACTGAAGTGCGACATCCACTTCATGTATGCTGCTGTTCCCCATGGTATAACTTGACATTCCCGGGGGTAACCTTCCATATATGGCTTGGTATGGTGTCATCTTGATTGCCGCATGATAGGTAGTATTATACCACAGTTCTGCCCATGGGTATGTACTCCTCCCAATCATTTTGATGATCATGGCAAAAATGCCTTAAGTACTGCTCTAGGGTTCGATTGGTTACCTCACTTTGGCCATCTGTTTGTGGATGAAAGGCGGATGAGGCGACCAAGTTGCTGTTGAGCTGTGTGAAAAGCTCCTTCCAGAATTTGCTCATGAAAACAATATCTCTATCGGACAGCATTGTCCGTGGTATGCCATGAAGTCTTACCACATTTTTGATGAACTCTTGGGCTACTTCTTTTGCCGTGTATGGTTGCTTGAGTGGCACAAAGTGTGCACTCTTGCTGAGTCTGTCTACTACAGTTAATATCACCGTGTAACCTTTGCTATTGGGCATTCCTATGATGAAGTCAATTGTTAAGTCTTCCCAAACCAGTCCTGGTACTGGTAAAGGCTGTAATAACCCCTTGGTCTTGCCACCTTCTGGTTTGGTGCACTAACAAACATCACATTCTCGACTAGCTTTTTGATCTCAACCTTAAGTCCTTCCCACCAAAAGAATAACTTGCTCCGCATGTAAGTACGGAATCATCCTGAATGTCCTCCTTCCCGTGAGTTGTGGAAGTGATTCAAGATCTTTTCTCTTAGTCCTGGTATGTTTGGTACATACTCCTGCTGGTTGCGCCAAATATATCCATTCTTAAGGGTGAATTTACTAACCTTAGTGTCAAAATTCTTGATCTTCTCCATGAGCTCTTGGCTTTGAGGGTCAATTTCTATTGCCTCCTTGATTTCTGTCCATACATTCCACTCCGCTCCGCTAATGGCAGTGAGGCATGCGTCATTAGGCTCACATGCTGTCCACAATGCTTGACCTCCATTGCTTCTGGACAATGCGTCTGCCACCTTGTTTTCCTTGTCCGGTTTGTAGATTATTTCATACTCGTATCCCAGCAACTTGACAAGAAACTTTTGCTGCTCCGGTGTGGTAATTTTCTGCTCCATGAGGCTTCTCAAGGGTTGTTAATCCGTAATGATCAGGAATTTCCTCCCAAGAAGGTAAGGGTCGCCATACCTTGACTGCATGGATGATGGCTAACATCTCCTTGGCATATACTGACCATTCCTTCTTCATGGGCCCTAAGACTCTGCTCATGTATGCAATATGTCTTCCGCTTGACTCAGGACAGCACCTATTCCATCTTGACATGCGTCAGTGTGAAGCTCGAAGGTTTGGTTGAAGTCGGGTAGTGCTAACACTGGGGTCTCACACATAGCTTGTTTCAACAACTTGAATGTGTCTTCACTCTTCTCTGTCCATAGGAGTCCATCCTTCTTCAGCAAGTCCATTAATGGTTTTGCAATGGTGCCGTATTTGTGAACAAATTGGCGGTAGTAGCCTGTCAAGCCTAGAAATCGTCTAAGTTCTGTGTCATTCTTAGGAGTTGGCCATGTTTGCGTGGCTCCTATTTTTCATTGGTCTACCTTCACTCCATCTCCAGATATGATGTGACCGAGGTATTCAAGTTCCTCTTGCATGAATGTGCACTTGGATGGCTTGATAACGAAGTGATTTCTTCTTAACACCTCAAGCACTTTGGCTAAGTGTTCTATGTGATCATCATGGTTCCTGGAATAGACCAAAATGTCATCAAAGAAAACTAAGACAAACCTGCACAAATAAGGTTTGAAAATGTCATTCATGGCTGCTTGAAAGGTGGAGGGTGCATTGCATAGTCCGAAAGGCATGACTAGGTGCTCGTAGTGTCCACTGTGAGTCCGAAATGCTGTCTTCTGCACATCCTCTTCTTTCATGCATATTTGATGATATTCGGCCTTGAGATCCAGCTTGGTAAACAGCATTGCTCCATGTAACTCATCCAGCATATCATCAATTGTTGGGATCAGAAAATGATCCTTGACAGTTGCTTGGTTGAGTGCCCAGTAATCGGTGCAAAACCTCCAAGTACCGTCTTTCTTTCGAACAAGTAGAACAAGAGAAGAAAAAGGTGAGGTGCTAGGTTGGATAATACCTTGTTGTAGCATCTCTTCCACTTGTCTTTCGATCTTGTTCTTTTGGAAGTGTGCATACCGGTAAGGTGCTACATTAATCGGCTTGGTCTCATCGATTAATGGGATGCCATGGTCGTAATGTCTTGAGGGTGATAGCTCTTGTGGCTCTCCTAAGACATCTCTGAACAGCTCCAGTAGGTTCCTTACTTCCGATGGTATGTCTTCGTGCTTGTTCTGCCCTTCTTGATGTTCGGCCATGTTTTCCTCCATTGTGGCCAAGAGAATTGCAAAACATTGTGCCCTTTTTCTGTATAGTCATTCAAGGGTACTTACCTCACAATGATGCACTGCATTAGGGGTGGATGCCATCCACGTGCAGTCCCTTCCCTTCCATTGGAAGTGCATGGCCATGGATTCGTAGTCGAACATTATCTTGCCTATGGTCTTAAGCCAAGCATTACTAAAACCACATCAAGGACTGCCAAGGCTAACACATGCAGTTCCGCCTCTATTTTGACTCCTTGAATCTGCATTGCTACTGCCTGGATAACTTGTGCGCACTTGAGCTTCTGTCCGCTTGCCACTCTTACCTCAAAGGGTGCAATCCTTTTTGGACGTAGGTGAAGTGTTTTGACTAATTTTGTGTTGATGAAGTTATGGGTAGCTCCACTATCTATCAACACCAAAACGTTCTTTCCATTAATGGTTGTGAACAACCTCATGGCAGTAGGCTTGGTGGTTGCCCCTACTGCATGCAAGTTGATTTCGCCTTGTTCCACATGATCAGGGAGTGTTCTGCCTCTGCTTCCTCCTCACTGCTTTCCTCGTGTTCTTCATCACTTACCACTTCAATGATGTTGAACAGCCCTTTTTTGCACTTGTGGCCAACTTGCCACTTATCATTGCACCTAAAACATAGGCCTCTTTTGATTCTCCTGTTGATTTCTTCAAAGGATAGTTTGAGAGGATCTTTTGTTTTTGAGGGTGCTGTCTTACTTGATGAGGATGCCTTACCTAGTTTGTCTGAGGGTTTGGTGACCTTGGTTGTGCTGCGGGTGATGCTTCTCCCATCGTTGATGAGTCTTGTTGACCGAATGCACTGAGTCTGAGAGTTTGGATCTCTCATCTTCACTTCTCGGCTTAGCCAGGGTACAAGGCCATCTAGAAAAGTGCCAATTAGTGCACTTTCTGGCTAATGTCCTACCGATTCGGCCAACCTCTCAAATTCTTCAAGGTAGCTTTCTAGAAATCCCTTCTTGCCTAATCTTGGCAAGCTGTCCCTCGTAACTTGTCATGGTAGATGGGCCAAATCTGTTCACTAGCTCTTGCATGAGCCTTGTCCAGCCTATCCTTCTACCTTCTTGGCCATAGGTGGCCTTAAGCCAACGCCACCATTGGTTGGCTCTCCCACATAGGTGATAGGATGCAAAATTAACCCTTTCACCTCTCTCAACACCTTGTTTCTCAAAGTAAAATTCAGCCTTGGAGATCCATTCTGTTGTATCTCCCTTCTCAAAGGTAGGGAACTCGATTTTTACCTTAGGCCGTGTGTAATGGCTTGGGCTGTCGTAGTGCCAATCCTCCCTCCTTGTGGTGCGCCATGGTTCTGCCTCAGGGTGATTCCGCACCCTTCTTGGTTGCCATGATGCAGGGCCTTCTGTCCAGCACCTCCTCATCATTGCTATAATCATTGTAGCGATCATGGGGCAGGTGTTCGTTTGGTGAAGTATCCCTCCTGCTTCCCAAACTCATGCAACTTTTCCCCCTTTCTTGAGAGGGAAGCTGCTTCTGGTCAGATTCATCCTCATGCACTTGGTGCTGTGTAATTTCTGATTGAAGCCTCCTAGACATTTGTGGTAGGTGGCTGTTTCTGCCCTGTTCGGTTTGGACTTGTTTTCCAGCCACTCGGGTTGTATCTCTTTTTTTAAAGAAAAGTAATTGTCGCTATACGAAAAAAAAATAAAAAAAAAAAAAAAAAAAAAAAA